>OZ026554.1:5794415-5804415 GCA_964020155.1 Chondrilla cf. caribensis
ATGCTTGTATCCTGCATGTATGTGTCATGAGAGAAGGGAGGTGTGTGTGTGTGTGTGTGTGTGTGTGTGTGTGTGTGTGTGTGTGTGTGTGTGTGTGTGTGTGTGTGTGTGTGTGTGTGTGTGTGTGTGTGTGTGTGTGTGTGACAAAGAGAAAGAAGAGACCGCAGAGTAGACAAAGAGAAAGAAGACCGAGACCGCAGGGTAGACAAGGAGGAAGAAGAGATCGAGATCGCAGGGTAGACAAGGAGGAAGAAGAGATCGCAGAGTAGACAAGGAGGAAGAAGAGATCGCAGGGTAGACAAGGAGGAAGAAGAGATCGCAGGGTAGACAAGGAGGAAGAAGAGATCGAGATCGCAGGGTAGACAAGGAGGAAGAAGAGATCGAAGGGTGGACAAGGAGGAAGAAGAGACCGCAGGGTGGACAAGGAGGAAGAAGAGATCGCAGGGTAGACAAGGAGGAAGAAGAGATCGAGATCGCAGGGTAGACAAGGAGGAAGAAGAGATCGAAGGGTGGACAAGGAGGAAGAAGAGACCGCAGGGTGGACAAGGAGGAAGAAGAGATCGCAGAGTAGACAAGGAGGAAGAAGAGATCGAGATCGCAGGGTAGACAAGGAGGAAGAAGAGATCGAAGGGTAGACAGACAAAGAGGAAGAAGAGATCGAAGGGTAGGCAGACAAAGAGGAAGAAGAGATCGAAGGGTAGACAGGGAGGAAGAAGAGACCGAGATCGCAGGGTAAACATGAACGACTCACCCGGAAATTCTGTTGAGACTCCTCTTGGATCCGATCTGGAGTGCAACTGTAGGGAAAGAAAGGCCAGAAAGGTGGACTAAATACACCGAACAGCACATAGCTAGCTACTAACCGGCCGCCATTTTGTATACTGAGGGTGGCAGCTGGGCTGACGGGACATACCCGGTAACCACGGTGAGGGGTAAGACCTGCCATTAGCAACGTCATCCCAAGATGGCTGCTGGGGGTGTAACCACTAGCAAGCAGCTTGCTAGGTCCCAGACCTCCCATACATTGGGTATGGGAGGTCTGGCCCAAAACGACACATTTGGGAGAGCTACTGCACCAAGCAAAGGACGTCACAGCATTCGAAATGCACAAGACCGACTGAGATGCACCATACAAAATTGCACATGTCACTTTGGATTCTGCAGGCCCTCTACTTCTGCCAGTTTGGGTGGCCCCCATACATGAGGTTGGGAGGAGAGCTGGAGAGGACGGCCCCATACCTCAAGTATGGGCGATTTCAGATCTAAGGAAATAGGTCGTCTGCAGAGACCAAACTGACATGTACCATTTTCTATGACACCCAGGAGGGACATCCGGGGCCATAGAGTGCTCTAACTTGCGGCACGGGGTCGATTGCTTACCCTCCCCATACTCGGGAATAGGCGCCGCCATGTTTGGTTGGGCTATGTATTGCACTGTGGCCAGACATGCCTGGTAACCACGGTGAGGGGTAAGACCTGCCATTAGCAACGTCATCCCAAGATGGCTGCTGGGGGTGTAACCACTAGCAAGCAGCTTGCTAGGTCCCAGACCTCCCATACATTGGGTATGGGAGGTCTGGCCCAAAACGACACATTTGGGAGAGCTACTGCACCAAGCAAAGGACGTCACAGCATTCGAAATGCACAAGACCGACTGAGATGCACCATACAAAATTGTACATGTCACTTTGGATTCTGCAGGCCCTCTACTTCTGCCAGTTTGGGTGGCCCCCATACATGAGGTTGGGAGGAGAGCTGGAGAGGACGGCCCCATACCTCAAGTATGGGCGATTTCAGATCTAAGGAAATAGGTCGTCTGCAGAGACCAAAATGACATGTACCATTTTCTATGACACCCAGGAGGGACATCCGGGGCCATAGAGTGCTCTAACTTGCGGCACGGGGTCGATTGCTTACCCTCCCCATACTCGGGAATAGGCGCCGCCATGTTTGGTTGGGCTATGTATTGCACTGTACTAGCAGAGTGGCATTCTTTTGATGTACGGCGGCATTTCTTTGATGTACAGCGGATGTTCCTTTGATGTGCCGAATACGTAACCACAAAAAGTAATCTTAAATGGCCGCCGAAAGCCGGTTCGAGAAAGACAGCCGAAACGAGCTTCGGACCTGTTCGAGAGAGACGGACAACTCTTCGTTGCACTCGCATGTCATCGGGAAGGCTTCACATTGAGCGAAATCCTACTGCATTCTTCGCAAGCCCATTCCACGCGCGTCTCTAACATGGCATTGGAACTGTTGTTGGGAAAATCCGTTTGGATTCAGAAGCGTTTAAAAACGCAGTCCAGTGAAGAGAGTTCTTCATCCAGATGAAGAACTCTCTATAACACACCACAGGGTATACATATGTACAACGGCTACACGTGTACAATGGGTACATAGCAATTCACATGAGATAGAAATTTAATACAACACCAGCTCCCCTAGCAAGGGGTTTGTAATAACATGGCTTGCATGCAGCATAAGTATAGGCTGCATGCAAGCCAGTTGGGATGGGTCCATGCGGGGAGAACACACGTACATACATAGCAATTCACATGAGATAGAAATTTAATACAACACCAGCTCCCCTAGCAAGGGGTTTGTAATAGCATGGCCTGCATGCAGCATAAGTATAGGCTGCATGCAAGCCAGTTGGGATGGGTCCATGCGGGGAGAACACACGTACATACATAGCAATTCACATGAGATAGAAATTTAATACAACACCAGCTCCCCTAGCAAGGGGTTTGTAATAACATGGCTTGCATGCAGCATAAGTATAGGCTGCATGCAAGCCAGTTGGGATGGGTCCATGCGGGGAGAACACACGTACATACATAGCAATTCACATGAGATAGAAATTTAATACAACACCAGCTCCCCTAGCAAGGGGTTTGTAATAACATGGCTTGCATGCAGCATAAGTATAGGCTGCATGCAAGCCAGTTGGGATGGGTCCATGCGGGGAGAACACACGTACATACATAGCAATTCACATGAGATAGAAATTTAATACAACACCAGCTCCCCTAGCAAGGGGTTTGTAATAGCATGGCCTGCATGCAGCATAAGTATAGGCTGCATGCAAGCCAGTTGGGATGGGTCCATGCGGGGAGAACACACGTACATACATAGCAATTCACATGAGATAGAAATTTAATACAACACCAGCTCCCCTAGCAAGGGGTTTGTAATAGCATGGCCTGCATGCAGCATAAGTATAGGCTGCATGCAAGCCAGTTGGGATGGGTCCATGCGGGGAGAACACACGTACATACATAGCAATTCACATGAGATAGAAATTTAATACAACACCAGCTCCCCTAGCAAGGGGTTTGTAATAACATGGCTTGCATGCAGCATAAGTATAGGCTGCATGCAAGCCAGTTGGGATGGGTCCATGCGGGGAGAACACACGTACATACATAGCAATTCACATGAGATAGAAATTTAATACAACACCAGCTCCCCTAGCAAGGGGTTTGTAATAACATGGCTTGCATGCAGCATAAGTATAGGCTGCATGCAAGCCAGTTGGGATGGGTCCATGCGGGGAGAACACACGTACATACATAGCAATTCACATGAGATAGAAATTTAATACAACACCAGCTCCCCTAGCAAGGGGTTTGTAATAGCATGGCCTGCATGCAGCATAAGTATAGGCTGCATGCAAGCCAGTTGGGATGGGTCCATGCGGGGAGAACACACGTACATACATAGCAATTCACATGAGATAGAAATTTAATACAACACCAGCTCCCCTAGCAAGGGGTTTGTAATAACATGGCTTGCATGCAGCATAAGTATAGGCTGCATGCAAGCCAGTTGGGATGGGTCCATGCGGGGAGAACACACGTACATACATAGCAATTCACATGAGATAGAAATTTAATACAACACCAGCTCCCCTAGCAAGGGGTTTGTAATAACATGGCTTGCATGCAGCATAAGTATAGGCTGCATGCAAGCCAGTTGGGATGGGTCCATGCGGGGAGAACACACGTACATACATAGCAATTCACATGAGATAGAAATTTAATACAACACCAGCTCCCCTAGCAAGGGGTTTGTAATAACATGGCTTGCATGCAGCATAAGTATAGGCTGCATGCAAGCCAGTTGGGATGGGTCCATGCGGGGAGAACACACGTACATACATAGCAATTCACATGAGATAGAAATTTAATACAACACCAGCTCCCCTAGCAAGGGGTTTGTAATAACATGGCTTGCATGCAGCATAAGTATAGGCTGCATGCAAGCCAGTTGGGATGGGTCCATGCGGGGAGAACACACGTACATACATAGCAATTCACATGAGATAGAAATTTAATACAACACCAGCTCCCCTAGCAAGGGGTTTGTAATAACATGGCTTGCATGCAGCATAAGTATAGGCTGCATGCAAGCCAGTTGGGATGGGTCCATGCGGGGAGAACACACGTACATACATAGCAATTCACATGAGATAGAAATTTAATACAACACCAGCTCCCCTAGCAAGGGGTTTGTAATAACATGGCTTGCATGCAGCATAAGTATAGGCTGCATGCAAGCCAGTTGGGATGGGTCCATGCGGGGAGAACACACGTACATACATAGCAATTCACATGAGATAGAAATTTAATACAACACCAGCTCCCCTAGCAAGGGGTTTGTAATAGCATGGCCTGCATGCAGCATAAGTATAGGCTGCATGCAAGCCAGTTGGGATGGGTCCATGCGGGGAGAACACACGTACATACATAGCAATTCACATGAGATAGAAATTTAATACAACACCAGCTCCCCTAGCAAGGGGTTTGTAATAACATGGCTTGCATGCAGCATAAGTATAGGCTGCATGCAAGCCAGTTGGGATGGGTCCATGCGGGGAGAACACACGTACATACATAGCAATTCACATGAGATAGAAATTTAATACAACACCAGCTCCCCTAGCAAGGGGTTTGTAATAACATGGCTTGCATGCAGCATAAGTATAGGCTGCATGCAAGCCAGTTGGGATGGGTCCATGCGGGGAGAACACACGTACATACATAGCAATTCACATGAGATAGAAATTTAATACAACACCAGCTCCCCTAGCAAGGGGTTTGTAATAACATGGCTTGCATGCAGCATAAGTATAGGCTGCATGCAAGCCAGTTGGGATGGGTCCATGCGGGGAGAACACACGTACATACATAGCAATTCACATGAGATAGAAATTTAATACAACACCAACTCCCCTAGCAAGGAGTTTGCAGACAATAGCATGGCATAGGAGATGTGGAGAGAACACACGTGCTGTATCTATCTATCTATAACACATCACCTGGTACATATGTATAATGGCTACACGTGTACACTGGGTACATAGCAATGCACAGTAGACAGAAATTTAATTCAACACCAAACTCCTCTAGCAAGGAGTTTGGTGTTGAATAGCATGGAATATATGCAGCATAAGTATATGCTGCATATCATACATACATACATACAGACAGACAGACCAAAGGAAATTAAGGTATATAGGTATCTATCACAAACGATTAATTGCTTTGACTTCCAAATGTAAAGTTTTGGAACCCAACTGGAAACAGTCCATTTGACAGCTGAAGATGGCGTTGCATGGTAAGTTGGAAATGTGAAGAGGTCTGACTGGATACTGATGTACGAGAGCACTACCAAGAGTGATGTTGTGAAGAGGTCTGACTGAATAGTCATGTACGGGAGCACTACCAAGAGTGATGTTGTGAAGAGGTCTGACTGGATACTGATGTATGGGAGCACTACCAAGGGTGATGTTGTGAAGAGGTCTGACTGAATAGTCATGTACGGGAGCACTACCAAGAGTGATGTTGTGAAGAGGTCTGACTGGATACTGATGTATGGGAGCACTACCAAGGGTGATGTTGTGAAGAGGTCTGACTGAATAGTCATGTACGGGAGCACTACCAAGAGTGATGTTGTGAAGAGGTCTGACTGGATACTGATGTATGGGAGCACTACCAAGAGTGATGTTGTGAAGAGGTCTGACTGGATACTGATGTATGGGAGCACTACCAAGAGTGATGCTAAATCAGCTAAATGTAAATTTTATTCGTAATCCTCACATTCTGTGCATGTTATTGTTACTGATTTTGAATTAAATAATTAATATTATGTACGTATTATTGTTATTATTATATATATCATTCTTATTATTACTTAATATTATTACTATTTACTTATTTGGGCTGGGCTAGTGGCCTCTTCAGTATAAATAATGAAACCTGAACCTGAACCTGAGTGATGTTGTTGAGGTCTGACTGAATACTGATGTACGGGAGCACTACCAAGAGTGATGTTGTGAAGAGGTCTGACTGTATACTAGTGTATGGGAGCACTACCAAGAGTGATGTTGTAAAGAGGTCTGACTGTATACTAGTGTATGGGAGCACTACCAAGAGTGATGTTGTAAAGAGGTCTGACTGTATACTAGTGTATGGGAGCACTACCAAGAGTGATGCTGTAAAGAGGTCTGACTGTATACTAGTGTATGGGAGCACTACCAAGAGTGATGTTGTAAAGAGGTCTGACTGTATACTAGTGTATGGGAGCACTACCAAGAGTGATGTTGTAAAGAGGTCTCAATGTATACTAGTGTATGGGAGCACTACCAAGAGTGATGTTGTAAAGAGGTCTGACTGTATACTAGTGTATGGGAGCACTACCAAGAGTGATGCTGTAAAGAGGTCTGACTGTATACTAGTGTATGGGAGCACTACCAAGAGTGATGCTGTAAAGAGGTCTGACTGTATACTAGTGTATGGGAGCACTACCAAGAGTGATGCTGTAAAGAGGTCTGACTGTATACTAGTGTATGGGAGCACTAACAAGAGTGATGTTGTAAAGAGGTCTGACTGTATACTAGTGTATGGGAGCACTACCAAGAGTGATGTTGTAAAGAGGTCTCAATGTATACTAGTGTATGGGAGCACTACCAAGAGTGATGCTGTAAAGAGGTCTGACTGTATACTAGTGTATGGGAGCACTACCAAGAGTGATGTTGTAAAGAGGTCTGACTGTATACTAGTGTATGGGAGCACTACCAAGAGTGATGCTGTAAAGAGGTCTGACTGTATACTAGTGTATGGGAGCACTACCAAGAGTGATGCTGTAAAGAGGTCTGACTGTATACTAGTGTATGGGAGCACTACCAAGAGTGATGCTGTAAAGAGGTCTGACTGTATACTAGTGTATGGGAGCACTACCAAGAGTGATGCTGTAAAGAGGTCTGACTGTATACTAGTGTATGGGAGCACTACCAAGAGTGATGCTGTAAAGAGGTCTGACTGTATACTAGTGTATGGGAGCACTATCAAGAGTGATGTTGTAAAGAGGTCTCAATGTATACTAGTGTATGGGAGCACTACCAAGAGTGATGCTGTAAAGAGGTCTGACTGTATACTAGTGTATGGGAGCACTACCAAGAGTGATGCTGTAAAGAGGTCTGACTGTATACTAGTGTATGGGAGCACTACCAAGAGTGATGTTGTAAAGAGGTCTGACTGTATACTAGTGTATGGGAGCACTACCAAGAGTGATGCTGTAAAGAGGTCTGACTGTATACTAGTGTATGGGAGCACTACCAAGAGTGATGCTGTAAAGAGGTCTGACTGTATACTAGTGTATGGGAGCACTATCAAGAGTGATGTTGTAAAGAGGTCTCAATGTATACTAGTGTATGGGAGCACTACCAAGAGTGATGTTGTAAAGAGGTCTGACTGTATACTAGTGTATGGGAGCACTACCAAGAGTGATGCTGTAAAGAGGTCTGACTGTATACTAGTGTATGGGAGCACTACCAAGAGTGATGCTGTAAAGAGGTCTGACTGTATAATAGTGTATGGGAGCACTACCAAGAGTGATGCTGTAAAGAGGTCTGACTGTATACTAGTGTATGGGAGCACTATCAAGAGTGATGCTGTAAAGAGGTCTGACTGTATACTAGTGTATGGGAGCACTACCAAGAGTGATGCTGTAAAGAGGTCTGACTGTATACTAGTGTATGGGAGCACTACCAAGAGTGATGCTGTAAAGAGGTCTGACTGTATACTAGTGTATGGGAGCACTACCAAGAGTGATGCTGTAAAGAGGTCTGACTGTATACTAGTGTATGGGAGCACTACCAAGAGTGATGCTGTAAAGAGGTCTGACTGTATACTAGTGTATGGGAGCACTATCAAGAGTGATGTTGTAAAGAGGTCTGACTGTATACTAGTGTATGGGAGCACTACCAAGAGTGATGCTGTAAAGAGGTCTGACTGTATACTAGTGTATGGGAGCACTACCAAGAGTGATGCTGTAAAGAGGTCTGACTGTATACTAGTGTATGGGAGCACTACCAAGAGTGATGTTGTAAAGAGGTCTCAATGTATACTAGTGTATGGGAGCACTACCAAGAGTGATGTTGTAAAGAGGTCTGACTGTATACTAGTGTATGGGAGCACTACCAAGAGTGATGTTGTAAAGAGGTCTCAATGTATACTAGTGTATGGGAGCACTACCAAGAGTGATGTTGTAAAGAGGTCTGACTGTATACTAGTGTATGGGAGCACTACCAAGAGTGATGCTGTAAAGAGGTCTGACTGTATACTAGTGTATGGGAGCACTACCAAGAGTGATGCTGTAAAGAGGTCTGACTGTATACTAGTGTATGGGAGCACTACCAAGAGTGATGCTGTAAAGAGGTCTGACTGTATACTAGTGTATGGGAGCACTACCAAGAGTGATGCTGTAAAGAGGTCTGACTGTATACTAGTGTATGGGAGCACTACCAAGAGTGATGTTGTAAAGAGGTCTGACTGTATACTAGTGTATGGGAGCACTACCAAGAGTGATGTTGTAAAGAGGTCTGACTGTATACTAGTGTATGGGAGCACTACCAAGAGTGATGTTGTAAAGAGGTCTGACTGTATACTAGTGTATGGGAGCACTACCAAGAGTGATGTTGTAAAGAGGTCTGACTGTATACTAGTGTATGGGAGCACTACCAAGAGTGATGTTGTAAAGAGGTCTGACTGTATACTAGTGTATGGGAGCACTACCAAGAGTGATGTTGTAAAGAGGTCTGACTGTATACTAGTGTATGGGAGCACTACCAAGAGTGATGCTGTAAAGAGGTCTGACTGTATACTAGTGTATGGGAGCACTACCAAGAGTGATGCTGTAAAGAGGTCTAAATGTATACTAGTGTATGGGAGCACTACCAAGAGTGATGTTGTAAAGAGGTCTGACTGTATACTAGTGTATGAGAGCACTACCAAGAGTGATGTTGTAAAGAGGTCTGACTGTATACTAGTGTATGGGAGCACTACCAAGAGTTATGTTGTAAAGAGGTCTGACTGTATACTAGTGTATGGGAGCACTACCAAGAGTGATGTTGTAAAGAGGTCTGACTGTATACTAGTGTATGGGAGCACTACCAAGAGTGATGTTGTAAAGAGGTCTGACTGTATACTAGTGTATGGGAGCACTACCAAGAGTGATGCTGTAAAGAGGTCTGACTGTATACTAGTGTATGGGAGCACTACCAAGAGTGATGTTGTGAAGAGGTCTGACTGTATACGGAAATATATGGGAATAGGATAGACTACCATAGGGTGGATGATAGAGTTAAGGTGCATAGGGGGGTAAGTAAGCCACATACGTATGTACTTGTGAATGTATTGTATACTGACTAATGAGCTAAATACATAATTGACCACAAGGACCTTGTAGTTAGGCACAAATTTGAAGATTTCCTACAAGGTAGATTTGAATACATAGGAAGGAATCAGATAGGGTACCCTCCAATTAACAGTCTGTTATATCTCATGTGCTAATGGGCAGTTAATGAGTTGTATACCCTATCTGATCCCTTCCTATGTATTCCAGTCTAACTTGTAGGATATCAGTACATTGGCTGGGATGCTCAATCCCCACATGTTGCTAAGGCCAAAGGGTCCATAGCGACCCTTCAAACCAACCC
>OZ026555.1:2500-37500 GCA_964020155.1 Chondrilla cf. caribensis
AGGAGAGGCCGTGGTGACAAGACCAAAAATTGACATTTTTTTGGCTTGTCACCACGAGGTTTATAGCGCACTCAGGACAATCAGAATGCTTCCCAAATTGTGTTGCTGAGTTAGGCATGGACACTAGGTAGCCCATGGTGACCAGCAAAGAAATCACAAATTGCTTAGGTGATCACCCAAGGCGTAATACACTTATATATGAATATACATACAAGGTATATACATTGGCAATAGGGGGAAATTTTGGTCGACATCAAAATGCAACTTTTTGCTATCAGAAGGTAGCTACCAGGACCAGGAGTGTGTCTGTGCATTCGGATTTGAGCTATGATGCACCACGTGCACACAGGAGAGGCCGTGGTGACAAGACCAAAAATTGACATTTTTTTTGGCTTGTCACCACGAGGCTTATAGCGCACTCAGGACAATCGGAATGCTTCCCAAATTGTGTTGGTGAGTTAGGCATCGACACTAGGTAGCCCTTGGTGACCAGCAAAGAAATTTCAAATTGCTCAGGTGATCACCCAAGGCGTAATACACTTATATATGAATCTACATACAAGGTATATACATTGGCAATAGGGGGAAATTTTGGTCGACATCAAAATGCAACTTTTTGCTATCAGAAGGTAGCTACAAGGACCAGGAGTGTGTCTGTGCATTCGGATTTGAGCTATGATGCACCACGTGCACACAGGAGAGGCCGTGGTGACAAGACCAAAAATTGACATTTTTTGGGCTTGTCACCACGAGGCTTATAGCGCACTCAGGACAATCAGAATGCTTCCCAAATTGTGTTGCTGAGTTAGGCATGGACACTAAGTAGCCCTTGGTGACCAGCAAAGAAATTTCAAATTGCTCAGGTGATCACCCAAGGCGTAATACACTTATATATGAATCTACATACAAGGTATATACATTGGCAATAGGGGGAAATTTTGGTCGACATCAAAATGCAACTTTTTGCTATCAGAAGGTAGCTACCAGGACCAGGAGTGTGTCTGTGCATTCGGATTTGAGCTATGATGCACCACGTGCACACAGGAGAGGCCGTGGTGACAAGACCAAAAATTGACATTTTTTGGGCTTGTCACCATGAGGCTTATAGCGCACTCAGGACAATCAGAATGCTTCCCAAATTGTGTTGGTGAGTTAGGCATGGACACTAGGTAGCCCATGGTGACCAGCAAAGAAATCTCAAATTGCTCAGGTGATCACCCAAGGCGTAATACACTTATATTTGAATCTACATACAAGGTATATACATTGGCAATAGGGGGAAATTTTGGTCGACATCAAAATGCAACTTTTTGCTATCAGAAGGTAGCTACCAGGACCAGGAGTGTGTCTGTGCATTCGGATTTGAGCTATGATGCACCACGTGCACACAGGAGAGGCCATGGTGACAAGACCAAAAATTGACATTTTTTGGGCTTGTCACCACGAGGCTCATAGCGCACTCAGGACAATCAGAATGCTTCCCAAATTTTGTTGGTGAGTTAGGCATGGACACTAGGTAGCCCTTGGTGACTAGCAGAGAAATGTCAAATTCCTCAGGTGAACTGAAGAAGGGTTAGGGTTAGGTCATGAATATTTTTAGGGTTATAGATGCTATTAGGGTTAGGGTTAGTGTTAGGGTTAGCGTTAGTGTTAGGGTTAGGGTTAATTTTTAAATCAGGGTTAGGCTTTTGCTATCAGAAGGCAGCTACCAGGACCAGGAGTGTGTCTGTGCATTCGGATTTGAGCTATGATGCACCACGTGCACACAGGAGAGGCCGTGGTGACAAGACCAAAAATTGACATTTTTTGGGCTTGTCACCACGAGGCTTATAGCGCACTCAGGACAATCAGAATGCTTCCCAAATTGTGTTGGTGAGTTAGGCATGGACACTAGGTAGCCCATGGTGACCAGCAAAGAAATCACAAATTGCTCAGGTGATCACCCAAGGCGTAATACACTTATATATGAATATACATACAAGGTATATACATTGGCAATAGGGGGAAATTTTGGTCGACATCAAAATGCAACTTTTTGCTATCAGAAGGTAGCTACCAGGACCAGGAGTGTGTCTGTGCATTCGGATTTGAGCTATGATGCATCACGTGCACACAGGAGAGGCCGTGGTGACAAGACCAAAAATTGACATTTTTTTTGGCTTGTCACCACGAGGCTTATAGCGCACTCAGGACAATCAGAATGCTTCCAAAATTTTGTTGGTGAGTTAGGCATGGACACTAGGTAGCCCATGGTGACCAGCAAAGAAATCTCAAATTGCTCAGGTGATCACCCAAGGCGTAATACACTTATATATGAATCTACATACAAGGTATATACATTGGCAATAGGGGGAAATTTTGGTCGACATCAAAATGCAACATTTTGCTATCAGAAGGTAGCTACCAGGACCAGGAGTGTGTCTGTGCATTCGGATTTGAGCTATGATGCACCATGTGCACACAGGAGAGGCCGTGGTGACAAGACCAAAAATTGACATTTTTTGGGCTTGTCACCACGAGGCTTATAGCGCACTCAGGACAATCAGAATGCTTCCCAAATTGTGTTGCTGAGTTAGGCATGGACACTAGGTAGCCCTTGGTGACTAGCAGAGAAATGTCAAATTCCTCAGGTGAACTGAAGAAGGGTTAGGGTTAGGTCATGAATATTTTTAGGGTTATAGATGCTATTAGGGTTAGGGTTAGTGTTAGGGTTAGGGTTAGTGTTAGGGTTAGGGTTAATTTTTAAATCAGGGTTAGGCTTTTGCTATCAGAAGGCAGCTACCAGGACCAGGAGTGTGTCTGTGCATTCGGATTTGAGCTATGATGCACCACGTGCACACAGGAGAGGCCGTGGTGACAAGACCAAAAATTGACATTTTTTGGGCTTGTCACCACGAGGCTTATAGCGCACTCAGGACAATCAGAATGCTTCCCAAATTGTGTTGGTGAGTTAGGCATGGACACTAGGTAGCCCTTGGTGACCAGCAAAGAAATCTCAAATTGCTTAGGTGATCACCCAAGGCGTAATACACTTATATATGAATCTACATACAAGGTATATACATTGGCAATAGGGGGAAATTTTGGTCGACATCAAAATGCAACTTTTTGCTATCAGAAGGTAGCTACCAGGACCAGGAGTGTGTCTGTGCATTCGGATTTGAGCTATGATGCACCACGTGCACACAGGAGAGGCCGTGGTGACAAGACCAAAAATTGACATTTTTTGGGCTTGTCACCACGAGGCTTATAGCGCACTCAGGACAATCAGAATGCTTCCCAAATTGTGTTGCTGAGTTAGGCATGGACACTAGGTAGCCCATGGTGACCAGCAAAGAAATCTCAAATTGCTCAGGTGATCACCCAAGGCGTAATACACTTATATATGAATCTACATACAAGGTATATACATTGGCAATAGGGGGAAATTTTGGTCGACATCAAATGCAACTTTTTGCTATCAGAAGGTAGCTACCAGGACCAGGAGTGTGTCTGTGCATTCGGATTTGAGCTATGATGCACCACGTGCACACAGGAGAGGCCGTGGTGACAAGACCAAAAATTGACATTTTTTTTGGCTTGTCACCACGAGGCTTATAGCGCACTCAGGACAATCAGAATGCTTCCCAAATTGTGTTGGTGAGTTAGGCATGGACACTAGGTAGCCCTTGGTGACCAGCAAAGAAATCTCAAATTGCTCAGGTGATCACCCAAGGCGTAATACACTTATATATGAATCTACATACAAGGTATATACATTGGCAATAGGGGGAAATTTTGGTCGACATCAAAATGCAACTTTTTGCTATCAGAAGGTAGCTACCAGGACCAGGAATGTGTCTGTGCATTCGGATTTGAGCTATGATGCACCACGTGCACACAGGAGAGGCCGTGGTGACAAGACCAAAAATTGACATTTTTTGGGCTTGTCACCACGAGGCTTATAGCGCACTCATGACAATCAGAATGCTTCCCAAATTGTGTTGGTGAGTTAGGCATGGACACTAGGTAGCCCTTGGTGACCAGCAAAGAAATCTCAAATTGCTCAGGTGATCACCCAAGGCGTAATACACTTATATATGAATCTACATACAAGGTATATACATTGGCAATAGGGGGAAATTTTGGTCGACATCAAAATGCAACTTTTTGCTATCAGAAGGTAGCTACCAGGACCAGGAGTGTGTCTGTGCATTCGGATTTGAGCTATGATGCACCACGTGCACACAGGAGAGGCCGTGGTGACAAGACCAAAAATTGACATTTTTTGGGCTTGTCACCACGAGGCTTATAGCGCACTCATGACAATCAGAATGCTTCCCAAATTGTGTTGGTGAGTTAGGCATGGACACTAGGTAGCCCTTGGTGACCAGCAAAGAAATCTCAAATTGCTTAGGTGATCACCCAAGGCGTAATACACTTATATATGAATCTACATACAAGGTATATACATTGGCAATAGGGGGAAATTTTGGTCGACATCAAAATGCAACTTTTTGCTATCAGAAGGTAGCTACCAGGACCAGGAGTGTGTCTGTGCATTCGGATTTGAGCTATGATGCACCACGTGCACACAGGAGAGGCCGTGGTGACAAGACCAAAAATTGACATTTTTTGGGCTTGTCACCACGAGGCTTATAGCGCACTCAGGACAATCAGAATGCTTCCCAAATTGTGTTGCTGAGTTAGGCATGGACACTAGGTAGCCCATGGTGACCAGCAAAGAAATCTCAAATTGCTCAGGTGATCACCCAAGGCGTAATACACTTATATATGAATCTACATACAAGGTATATACATTGGCAATAGGGGGAAATTTTGGTCGACATCAAAATGCAACTTTTTGCTATCAGAAGGTAGCTACCAGGACCAGGAGTGTGTCTGTGCATTCGGATTTGAGCTATGATGCACCACGTGCACACAGGAGAGGCCGTGGTGACAAGACCAAAAATTGACATTTTTTTGCTTGTCACCACGAGGCTTATAGCGCACTCAGGACAATCAGAATGCTTCCCAAATTGTGTTGGTGAGTTAGGCATGGACACTAGGTAGCCCATGGTGACCAGCAAAGAAATCTCAAATTGCTCAGGTGATCACCCAAGGCGTAATACACTTATATATGAATCTACATACAAGGTATATACATTGGCAATAGGGGGAAATTTTGGTCGACATCAAAATGCAACTTTTTGCTATCAGAAGGTAGCTACCAGGACCAGGAGTGTGTCTGTGCATTCGGATTTGAGCTATGATGCACCACGTGCACACAGGAGAGGCCGTGGTGACAAGACCAAAAATTGACATTTTTTGGGCTTGTCACCACGAGGCTTATAGCGCACTCAGGACAATCAGAATGCTTCCCAAATTGTGTTGGTGAGTTAGGCATCGACACTAGGTAGCCCTTGGTGACCAGCAAAGAAATCTCAAATTGCTCAGGTGATCACCCAAGGCGTTATACACTTATATATGAATATACATACAAGGTATATACATTGGCAATAGGGGGAAATTTTGGTCGACATCAAAATGCAACTTTTTGCTATCAGAAGGTAGCTATTAGGACCAGGAGTGTGTCTGTGCATTTGGATTTGAGCTATGATGCACCACGTGCACACAGGAGAGGCCATGGTGACAAGACCAAAAATTGACATTTTTTGGGCTTGTCACCACGAGGCTTATAGCGCACTCAGGACAATCAGAATGCTTCCCAAATTGTGTTGGTGAGTTAGGCATGGACACTAGGTAGCCCTTGGTGACTAGCAGAGAAATGTCAAATTCCTCAGGTGAACTGAAGAAGGGTTAGGGTTAGGTCATGAATATTTTTAGGGTTAGAGATGCTATTAGGGTTAGGGTTAGGGTTAGGGTTAGGGTTAATTTTTAAATCAGGATTAGGCTTTTGCTATCAGAAGGCAGCTACCAGGACCAGGAGTATGTCTGTGCATTCGGATTTGAGCTATGATGCACCACGTGCACACAGGAGAGGCCGTGGTGACAAGACCAAAAATTGGCATTTTTTTTGGCTTGTCACCACGAGGCTTATAGCGCACTCAGGACAATCAGAATGCTTCCAAAATTTTGTTGGTGAGTTAGGCATGGACACTAGGTAGCCCTTGGTGACCAGCAAAGAAATCTCAAATTGCTCAGGTGATCACCCAAGGCGTAATACACGTATATATGAATCTACATACAAGGTATATACATTGGCAATAGGGGGAAATTTTGGTCGACATCAAAATGCAACTTTTTGCTATCAGAAGGTAGCTACCAGGACCAGGAGTGTGTCTGTGCATTTGGATTTGAGCTATGATGCATCACGTGCACACAGGAGAGGCCGTGGTGACAAGACCAAAAATTGACATTTTTTGGGCTTGTCACCACGAGGCTTATAGCGCACTCAGGACAATCAGAATGCTTCCCAAATTGTGTTGGTGAGTTAGGCATGGACACTAGGTAGCCCATGGTGACTAGCAGAGAAATCTCAAATTGCTCAGGTGATCACCCAAGGCGTAATACACTTATATATGAATCTACATACAAGGTATATACATTGGCAATAGGGGGAAATTTTGGTCGACATCAAAATGCAACTTTTTGCTATCAGAAGGTAGCTACCAGGTCCAGGAGTGTGTCTGTGCATTCGGATTTGAGCTATGATGCACCACGTGCACACAGGAGAGGTCGTGGTGACAAGACCAAAAATTGACATTTTTTGGGCTTGTCACCACGAGGCTTATAGCGCACTCAGGACAATCAGAATGCTTCCCAAATTGTGTTGCTGAGTTAGGCATGGACACTAGGTAGCCCATGGTGACTAGCAGAGAAATCTCAAATTGCTCAGGTGATCACCCAAGGCGTAATACACTTATATATGAATCTACATACAAGGTATATACATTGGCAATAGGGGGAAATTTTGGTCGACATCAAAATGCAACTTTTTGCTATCAGAAGGTAGCTACCAGGACCAGGAGTGTGTCTGTGCATTCGGATTTGAGCTATGATGCACCACGTGCACACAGGAGAGGCCGTGGTGACAAGACCAAAAATTGACATTTTTTGGGCTTGTCACCACGAGGCTTATAGCGCACTCAGGACAATCAGAATGCTTCCCAAATTGTGTTGGTGAGTTAGGCATGGACACTAGGTAGCCCTTGGTGACCAGAAAAGAAATCTCAAATTGCTTAGGTGATCACCCAAGGCGTAATACACTTATATATGAATCTACATACAAGGTATATACATTGGCAATAGGGGGAAATTTTGGTCGACATCAAAATGCAACTTTTTGCTATCAGAAGGTAGCTATTAGGACCAGGAGTGTGTCTGTGCATTCGGATTTGAGCTATGATGCACCACGTGCACACAGGAGAGGCCGTGGTGACAAGACCAAAAATTGACATTTTTTGGGCTTGTCACCACGAGGCTTATAGCGCACTCAGGACAATCAGAATGCTTCCCAAATTGTGTTGGTGAGTTAGGCATGGACACTAGGTAGCCCATGGTGACCAGCAAAGAAATCTCAAATTGCTCAGGTGATCACCCAAGGCGTAATACACTTATATATGAATCTACATACAAGGTATATACATTGGCAATAGGGGGAAATTTTGGTCGACATCAAAATGCAACTTTTTGCTATCAGAAGGTAGCTACCAGGACCAGGAGTGTGTCTGTGCATTTGGATTTGAGCTATGATGCATCACGTGCACACAGGAGAGGCCGTGGTGACAAGACCAAAAATTGACATTTTTTTGCTTATCACCACGAGGCTTATAGCGCACTCAGGACAATCAGAATGCTTCCCAAATTGTGTTGGTGAGTTAGGCATGGACACTAGGTAGCCCTTGGTGACCAGCAAAGAAATCTCAAATTGCTCAGGTGATCACCCAAGGCGTAATACACTTATATATGAATATACATACAAGGTATATACATTGGCAATAGGGGGAAATTTTGGTCGACATCAAAATGCAACTTTTTGCTATCAGAAGGTAGCTACCAGGACCAGGAGTGTGTCTGTGCATTCGGATTTGAGCTATGATGCATCACGTGCACACAGGAGAGGCCGTGGTGACAAGACCAAAAATTGACATTTTTTTGCTTGTCACCACGAGGCTTATAGCGCACTCAGGACAATCAGAATGCTTCCCAAATTGTGTTAGTGAGTTAGGCATGGACACTAGGTAGCCCTTGGTGACCAGCAAAGAAATCTCAAATTGCTTAGGTGATCACCCAAGGCGTAATACACTTATATATGAATATACATACAAGGTATATACATTGGCAATAGGGGGAAATTTTGGTCGACATCAAAATGCAACTTTTTGCTATCAGAAGGTAGCTATTAGGACCAGGAGTGTGTCTGTGCATTCGGATTTGAGCTATGATGCACCACGTGCACACAGGAGAGGCCGTGGTGACAAGACCAAAAATTGACATTTTTTTTGCTTGTCACCACGAGGCTTATAGCGCACTCAGGACAATCAGAATGCTTACGAAATTGTGTTGGCGAGTTAGGCATGGACACTAGGTAGCCCTTGGTGACCAGCAAAGAAATCTCAAATTGCTTAGGTGATCACCCGAGGCGTAATACACTTATATATGAATCTACATACAAAGTATATACATTGGCAATAGGGGGAAATTTTGGTCGACATCAAAATGCAACTTTTTGCTATCAGAAGGTAGCTACCAGGTCCAGGAGTGTGTCTGTGCATTTGGATTTGAGCTATGATGCATCACGTGCACACAGGAGAGGCCGTGGTGACAAGACCAAAAATTGACATTTTTTGGGCTTGTCACCACGAGGCTTATAGCGCACTCAGGACAATCAGAATGCTTCCCAAATTGTGTTGGTGAGTTAGGCATGGACACTAGGTAGCCCTTGGTGACCAGCAAAGAAATCTCAAATTGCTTAGGTGATCACCCAAGACGTAATACACTTATATATGAATGTACATACAAAGTATATACATTCTATTATATGTGGCACTGGGGGAAAATTTTGGTCGACATCAAAATGCATCTTTGTTGCTATCAGAAGGTAGCTACTAGGTCCAGGAGTGTGTCTGTGCATTTGGATTTGAGCTATAATGCATCACGTGCACACAGGAGAGGCCGTGGTGACAACTGAAAAAATTGACATTTTTTGGCTTAACACCACCACGAGGCTTATAACGCACTCAGGACAATCAGAATGTTTCCGAAATTGTGTTGGAGAGTTTGGTATGGACACTGGCTATCCCTTGGTGACCAGTGTAGAATTCTCTAATTGCTTAGGGCACTGGGACATCAAAATGCATCTTTTTGTTATCAGAAGGACTGTACTAGGTCAAGGAGTGTCTGTGCATTCGTATTTCTCAAACTTTCTGAGAAGACAGCCATGCTGGTGTCAGAGGGAAAGGGGGTCACTGACACCTATGACACCAGTGGGAAATACAAAATGGCGTGTGCCGGTCAACGAGATACGTACCTAAATACCTGACCCATCGTAGCATAATGCGGTGTGCTAGATTTGGTATACATAATATAACTTATTGTGTTGACATTGTGATAATAGATTATTGTAAACAGGTACTGGCAATAGTTCTATTTTGATGTGTGTGTTTGCAGTGCTACACAGAACTATTAATTTTGCATGTGGAGGTCTGTCTTGTTTCCCACCAGAACAAGTGGTACTCTGAGAGCAGATGTAATACTTGAGTACGATAATCACAGTGGATCACATAATGATGTACTCACTGGTTACTACCGGTCATGTCCAGTATCTTGTCATGAATGATCTTCACTACTTCAAAACTGAACACAAAGCAAGTGAACATATTCTATCAGTTAATATACCTCAACCCATACCCTACACAACCACACCTCGAAGATGCAATTTGGTAATATCTTCTCTTTGCAGAGGAATACTGCTATGTCCCTTACAGTGTTCGCGCATTCTCCGACGAAGTTTCTATCACAGGAAAGCAATAATGCACATACAGTCTGGAATACAGGAAAACTTGACATACCCTCGGGTTTTATAGTATGAAACATAAGACTTTGTAAAGCTCCCTTGCCGTAACTTCGAGCTACGTAGCTCCACCATCTTCGAATATATTCGAATTTAGGAAATACTGCAACATCATATAATATGCATTCCTACGCGTAACCACTACAGTGAATTTATATTATTTATATTGTGCGAACAAAATGGCCGATTTCAAAACGCCGACAATTTGGATTTGGGCTAGAATTTGAGCGCAAAGACTTCAACGAACTTTAAATCTTCACCGAAGGTTCTTCTAAACCTATTAGAGACGATGAAGTGATTCGAGTGCCTGGGGGTGGCCTATTCTCCGAATTGAACATTGAGGGCAACTTTAAATAGCGCAGATAATAGTAATAAAATAGATAGGTCACGGTGGCGGGGTGGTCAGGTGACACGACTCTAGGCTCCAGGTCGCGGGTTCGAATCCTCAAAAGGACGGTTTTTTTCTCTGAAAAAAATAGCTCACTTCCTGGTGGTCAGTCGCATACTCTCTACAAAGAACCGTAGGGGGGAGCTTTGGGACTCGCGGCTGACCTCCCAGCTAGAATAGTGTCTTCTGCATTCGTGGAATGACGCAAGTACACAGTCTCTGTGGAAAGTCCCTGTAAAACTCTACATATATAGGTGTCTTTGACCCTGAGTGGGTGACTTTTTTTATTAATTACAAATCCGACAATTTCTTCATTTCATTAATGTGATCATTATAATACAGTATTTTGATACTTGAACAAATTATGGACAACATAAGGTTGGAAAGAGTGAAAGCTATTGCTACACCCACATACTACTGCTTTAACTACCGTTTTAAGTTAACCCAACTTAACCTAAGTGACAGTCGATTAGAACAGAGGGAATGGGTATTTCCTGTGAATGTGTGAAAGGGATGGGTCCTGTATTGATGTTAAGGCATTAAAATCAAGATGCTGATTGTCCCACATGTAGTTGAATTTGACGTTTTACAAAGCCAAAAGGTTTCAATATGAAAGTATGTCAGTCACTTTTATCAGTTTGGAACACTTACGTATGTTTGCAAGAATTTCAACTGTGGTATAATATGACTGAATCAACTTTTGTAAATTATTAATAAGTAGAATGGTAAATTCAAAAGTTCTCAATTCTTATTACTGTCAATGCAAACAACTGTGATATTTCTCTGGAAGTGTTTGGAGAAGACCTGCAGGAAGGCAAGAGCAGAGCATTCACATTTTACATACCAGCTACAGGGATGCACCTAGTGACCTTCTCACCTCGGTCCTTCAATACTGTCCTACTAAACAGTTTGGAGAAGTACCTCTGGAGAGTTAAAAATATGTTCACAACAATGCGACTATTTCAGTGGACACTGCTGACCTGTCCTGAATCACACAAGCAAGTGACAATGGTCTTGCCAGGCCCCAATGTTCTTGCAACCTATAAATTATGTGTGTGTGTTACCATGATACTAACAAGGTGTAGACCATTAAGCAAACCTTAACAGCAGCAGCAACGTTCAGTCCGGATGATGCTCCCACAAAGAAACCTTCTTCATGGAGAATTCTAAATGTCTAAAAAGTGACAACTACATGACTTTACAAATAAACAAATCAACTAATATTATGCCACGCACCACTGTTACAGCCTCTTCATCAGATATAATAACAGCAGAATCTATAGGAGCACCAGATACATTGTTAGTCAGTCTTCCCTGACCAATGCCTTCAGTAATTGAGGATCCTTCTGTTCTTTCCAGTTTACCATGAGAAAAGTAGTTGTAGAGTACACTTCCCTCAAATAATGCATTGCTTACACATTCACACACACACATGCACACACACACACACACACACACACACACACACACACACACACACACACACACACACACACACACAAACACACACACAAACACAAACACCACAACACCACAACAACACAGTCATGTTCACCTGAGGATCAGCAAGGACAACTTGCACTAGGGGATTCTTCTCTTTCAGGAACAGACCAACACCTACCAATGGATACTTGATATATGGAATTCCTTTGTAGATATGTGAAGTACAAACCAGCAAGCGTTCCACCCGTTCCTGTTCCAAAAGTAACAGCATCAACTCTGCCATCTACAATTGATGGCAATATCACGATCACATACGTACATATGCCCACACCATTATACACACATGCATACTTGTTTGCCTCCAGATTTCAGGGCCTGTAGTCTCATAATGAGCTAGTCTGTTAGCTGTATTGTCAAACTGATTGGTCCAAACTGCATTTGAAAGAGAACTTGCAAATATTTTGGCCTGCATAGAGTAGCATACTTTGACATCAAGGCATCATATTCAGAGATTATACTACTCATATTAAAAAATTCACTAACTATGTGGTTGTAGTTTTCTGGGTTATCATAAGGGACAGCTGGTACTGGTCTAACGTCTGCTCCTGGGACACGTAGAGCATCTATTTTTTCCTGTATACATTAAACAATGCACTCAGCCACAAAGGAGTCATAACCCAGTGATGTTGACGAACCTGAGATTGTGTGTCTGGCATAAAAATCACACATTGATAGCCAATAGCATTGCATAGATGTGCCAAATCAATTCCTATGCACAGCAGAAGATCGGTTTGAGATATGTAACAACATATAACCCTTGCGTCGACAATACAAGAAAACGAACGCATAGCAAACCAGACCTGTGTTGCCTGCTGTCCCTTCCACTATGGTCCCACCGGCCCTCACCAAACCTATCCAATTAATTTTGGAACAATAATACTGCATGGTTCAAACTTCGGTCAATGTCTCTGACCTCTTTCTTCAGCGTCCTTGATGAGGTACAGAGCGGCCCTGTCCTTAACGGAACCACCAGGGTTCAGCTGCTCCGCCTTAACAAGAATATTACATGATGTCTCTTCGCTCACACCCTTTAACCTCACTAAAGGAGTACTACAGGATATGAAAAGGCATCCATAAATTTCAGCCAGAAAACACTTGGATACTCAAAGCACCCTCACTTGCCAACCAATTCTTTAAAACCATCCACAACGTTCGAACTATAACGTAACTACAGAGAGAAAGATTATGTCATGATAACCAAGACTTATGCCAACATCTCGCACTCTACATAGCTGCCCCACCACACGGACTGCAAACCTTCTACCAGAGCTCAAACTTACACCCTTTAACCTCACTAAAGGAGTACTACAGGATATGAAAAGGCATCCATAAATTTCAGCCAGAAAACACTTGGATACTCAAAGCACCCTCACTTGCCAACCAATTCTTTAAAACCATCCACAACGTTCGAACTATAACGTAACTACAGAGAGAAAGATTATGTCATGATAACCAAGACTTATGCCAACATCTCGCACTCTACATAGCTACCCCACCACACGGACTGCAAACCTTCTACCAGAGCTCAAACTTCCTGAGAAGACGGCCATGCTGGTGTTAGAGGGAAAGGGGGGTCACCACACCGTCATATCATAGACAACACCCTACGACACACCACAGGGGCATAACATAGACAACACACAAAGCTCCCCCATCTTCGAGTATATTCGAATTTAGGAAATACTGCAACATCATATAATATGCATTCCTACGCGTAACCACTACAGTGAATTTATATTATTTATATAGTGCGAACAAAATGGCCGATTTCAAAATGCCGACAATTAGGATTTGGGCTAGAATTTGAGCGCAAAGACTTCAACGAACTTTAAATCTTCACCGAAGCTTCTTCTAAACCTATTAGAGACGATGAAGTGATTCGAGTGCCTGGGGGTGGCCTATTCTCCGAATTGAACATTGAGGGCAACTTTAAATAGCGCAGATAATAGTAATAAAATAGATAGGTCACGGTGGCGGGGTGGTCAGGTGACACGACTCTAGGCTCCAGGTCGCGGGTTCGAATCCTCAAAAGGACGGTTTTTTTCTCTGAAAAAAATAGCTCACTTCCTGGTGGTCAGTCGCATACTCTCTACAAAGAACCGTAGGGGGGAGCTTTGGGACTCGCGGCTGACCTCCCAGCTAGAATAGTGTCTTCTGCATTCGTGGAATGACGCAAGTACACAGTCTCTGTGGAAAGTCCCTGTAAAACTCTACATATATAGGTGTCTTTGACCCTGAGTGGGTGACTTTTTTATTAATTACAAATCCGACAATTACTTCATTTCATTAAATTAATGTGATCATTATAATACAGTATTTTGATACTTGAACAAATTATGGACAACATAAGGTTGGAAAGAGTGAAAGCTATTGCTACACCCACAACCACATGTAAATGTGGACACACTCATGTTGGCCCGATACAATTATACACAATAGATACAATATTGGTACTGCATCACAAGTTATCTTTGGCCCAACAACTTAGTTACTACATTAACAATATTTTGGCTTTGTGGTATGGCAAGCTGCTCCAACTCTACAGCATATGGCATGGGGACATCAGCTCCTGTCACGCGCATAACAGGACCATCCAAATACCAATATGCTTCACCTGAGTGAAAAATCATGATAGCAACTCAACACATAAGACGGCAATTACAATAAAAACTCATCCAATAAACATACTTTCCACCATGGTAGCTGATATTTCAGAGCCCAATCCAAATTGGGGCCAGCCCTGTTCCACAGTCACTAAATAATGAGTCTTTTTAACGGACTCAATCACTGTTTCAACATCCAATGGACGGATTGTTCTCAGGTTAATCACTTCTGTGCTGATACCCTTTTCACTCAAAATCTTAGCAGCTTCCAAGGATATGCCAACAGGTCTGGAGTGGGCAACCACAGTGACATCTGATCCTGCGTGAGAGGAATAAACAGAACTAGTAGATATGGACATGAAGAAACAATATAACCATAACAAGTCACACAGCATATACAAATGTGGACATAAAATAAAGAGCATACCTACATACACATCACACATGTACCAACATAGACATAATATGGTACACATTACGGATAACTTGATACATCAAAATGTTTTTTTCGGCTGGATTACATTATAATATTACGATGTCATCACAAAAGAATTACAATAGGGTTGGGAAAAAAAACTATGATTGATAAATAATTCCACTCCAATTGAATTACAATCAAACTACAAATTGACTACAATAGAGTTACAATGTAATTACAAACAAATTACAGTAACTACAATTCACATAACGATACTTTATGATCCCGTTTTCATTATGTGTGTAGTTAAGATTACATTACATTACGACATGTTAAGTTTTCTGTAATACGTACTGTATGTACCTACATAGGCATATGTACCCACAGACACACATCTGTATATACCTACATAATATATGCCTATACATAGACACATGTACTTTCATAGACATATTATAAACATAGTACCTTCTCTTTCAATTTTGGCTTTTCCAATTGGTATGAGAAAGTCCTTATCCAAACAATTTTCTGATACATCAAAGGTTTGGCCATACATGATCTCATTCTCAAGTACAACACAAGGATTATCATCTCTGATGGCTGCCTTTACAAGGCCTCTGCAGTCCTCCGATGAATAAGGAGATACAACCTGCACACAACAGACACACAGTCACAAGTTGTTGTGATCTTGTGTTGCTGTCTCACCTTCAGACCGGGACAGGAGGAGTACCATGAAGTAAAGTCCTGTGAGTGTTGGGCTGCAACACCAGCTGCTGCTCCATTGGGACCACGGAAGGTGACTGGTACAGCCACTGTACCACCAGACATGTAGTAAGTCTTTGCTGCCGAGTTTATCACTTGGTCAATGGCTTGCATGGAAAAATTGAAGGTCATGAATTCGCATATTGGTCTGAGCCCCGCCTATAAGGCGATATAATGGTGTCAACAGCAAAACATACAGCAAAGTATCTATAGGTAGGGAAATAATACCATTGCCGCTCCTACAGCCAACCCAGCGAAGCCCATTTCTGAAATAGGAGTATCCACGATTCTCTTCGACCCGAACACATTCAGCAATCCTCGGGACACCTTGTAGGCCCCGTCGTATTGAGCAACTTCCTCTCCAATCAAAAACACTTTAGAATCTCTTTCCAACTCTTCTTTCATTGCCGAGTTAATAGCATCACGAACTGTAAGCTGGCCCTTCAAACGTAGCAAAACACAGAGTATAATTAACTCGTGGATGATACTGTCTTCCTATGCCAAGGTAATTGTTTACTGTATCCGAAAACTTACCGATACAGTTCTAGAAACTCCCAGATTTCGCGCGGAGAAATTCTGTCAAACATTTTATAGGATATTAGTAGATCAAATGTTACAATATCTCATATTAACTCTCACCCAAGTCTTCACAGTTGCTGAAGTAATTATTCTTCTCATTCCAAAAGTAGCCGCCATTTTCACCCAAAGAAAGTGAATATGGCGTCTCAACAATGAAGGGGAGCATACCAATTGCAAGGAAGATTGTTAAGGGACTAAGCGTCTCTTTACCACTCTTCGTATGCTTCAGAGACTTCGTTGGATCCCCAGCAAGCGTTGAAGGCAATTCTATGACGGTTAGTGGATATACATTTAGGTTTCCTTTTGTGTAACCCTTTCCATGCACTATGTGTTTGTATGGATGAAATTCAATATACACAGCAATACCTGATAAAAGTTATTGTTGACATCACAATATCATATTGGTTACTGATTATTTTTCAATGACACCACTTCAGCCTACATTGAATCCAAAAGGTGGAAAAAATAGAGATGTAGTGTGGGTGGATCGAATGTCACTTTGCAATCATGGAGTTCGTCGTGGAGACGTTGTTGCAGCCTTGTGAGTTTGTACATTTTCCTACCTAACCCTAGCATGTGGAGTCCTTGAGCAGTTAGCAAGACCAATTTGTCTGTTGTGCTGCTTTAGATGCTCATTGTTGGCTTTTCCATACTGTTTCAATAGCTCCCCAGAGGATCCTAATGAGAGGATAGTGAAGAGGGTGATTGCTTTAGAAGGGGATATTCTCAAGTACGTGTATAGACTTAATGAATTTTACTGTTACTTAATCATTCAGATTTATTATAATATTATTCATTGTCAGTCTAGACTGCTAATTGATTCTTAGGTGGCCTATGTGTGTAATTACACACAACAACCTCTCCAACCTCAATAATACAGTATGTACATTGTGCAGGAAAAGAAATACTGCTTCAAATTATGTTGAGATCCCCAAAGGGCATTGTTGGTTGGAAGGAGATGCCCACAGCAGTCATGACAGTAACACATATGGATCTGTACGTTGCTCGGTCCATATGAGTACTGCTAGGAATGGCTCCAAAAGTCTCCACCATCTCTCTGATCCCAATGCAGGTCTCCCTCGGCTTGGTGTATGGACGAGTGACCAGAATAGTAGTTCCTCTTAAGAGAAGCTCCCCTGTTATCTCAGCATTGAGCCAGGAACAGATGGATAGGCTTGTGTAATTGGATATGGTTACTTGGCTTTGCTGGAGGTGTTTGTACCGCAGTGTATTCGACTAGACATTGTTTACTTTTCATCAACACCCCTGCATACCTTATTAAAGGAGATTCGGCGGACATTGCCCTCATTTCTGCTGAACGTCTACCTCCAGAAACCTGCTTCAGTATGTGTTCCACCATGAGTGTCTATGGTTCGACCAGCTTGCAAATAGTTTTTATCTTACAATTGGTATTATTCGGAGGCGCCTTATCCAGTGCTAGCAACCTGGTGGAGGACTTCTATCGAGAAAGGCAGAACGCAACTGATAGCTATCACGTCACGTTGTACTGGACTGCAGAGCGTGGTGATGGTTGGTGACAATATTCGTTCTAACACTAGCCAAGTGTCCATACATTCGCACATCTCTCCTTTGCTAGATATGAAGTGTCACGAAATCAGCTTCTCTCCTTCTGTGGACCATTCTATTGTCAAAGCTGAACTACGGCTTGGAGTAACCATGGCCCGGTTGGATACAGCCACTTGGAGGGGCAGACCGCGGTACGTGGTGAGGACGTGCGTGGAAGCAGGCAACAAGTGCGCCCTCTTGGGTAAGAGAGCAATACGGTCAAGAGAAGAGGTGATCAAGGTTCCCATTGAAGTAGGAAAGCTCAGAAAATACGTGAAGATTCGTGTGCGAGTTAGGGACAGGCGCAGAAGACAATGGGTTGATTGTAATCAATGGCCTTTTGTTCATTCTAATAACAAAGATAAATACACCGCTTTATTGCTCATATATAGAGAAGCAAGTTCATCATCAAATTTCTTTCGCAATTTGTTCGGTTGAGCTCCTTAGAGCTGTAGATTGCTGGTGCAGCGGAAGCGCTTGCACGAACAAGAACGCATCAAACAAGGACAGTATCCTTCTGTATTGTAAATTTGTATTAATAAATACACATATATTACACATATTAATGTAGCCTGCATTGCTAATAATTGATTTGTTGGTCACCGATCGTTTGGCGGGAAAGATGTCGCGCCCAGAGAGTCTAACGAAAGATGAGTTGAAGAGAGATCTTAGACATAGGGGAGTTACGTTTTCGTCCAATGCATCGAAAGACGAACTCGTAAAGCTTCATCGTCAAAAGTTGTCGAAATCCCTAAAAAGTAAAATAGAGTTTTCTGACGAAGACTTATCTCACAGCCCTAATCGTCGAAGAAAGGTGAGTTGACGCCGTGCTTTGACTACAAATAGGTTGTTCCGAGTGTTCTTTTGGGAGATCGGTAATGAATGCTTTGGTAACCCTAGACTGCTGGTGTCTGTGATTGTCTTGTTGTGTGCTGGTAGGACCAGTCGAGCCGGTTTTGTTGGCCTTTTCTCACAATGTCTTGTGTCTACACAGGCAACTGCACAGAAGAAGATCTCCATCGAGACCTATCTTCCAAGTGTTAAATTGCTGAGTGATGAAGAACTAGTCGAGGACCTGAAGGAGCATGGAGTCATACCAGGCCCAATCACCGAGTCCACTCGTTCTGTCTATCAGAAAAAATTAGCCTCCTTGAAAACAAAGGTATGATATAATCACTGTGTGTGGTGTGGGTCACTGTGTGTGGTGTGGGTCACTGTGTGTGGTGTGGGACACTGTGTGTGGTGTGGGTCACTGTGTGTGGTGTGGGTCACTGTGTGTAGCGTGGGTCACTGTGTGTAGCGTGGGTCACTGTGTGTAGCGTGGGTCACTGTGTGTAGCGTGGGTCACTGTGTGTAGCGTGGGTCACTGTGTGTAGCGTGGGTCACTGTGTGTAGCGTGGGTCACTGTGTGTAGCGTGGGTCACTGTGTGCAGTGTGGGTCACTGTGTGCAGTGTGGGTCACTGTGTGTAGCGTGGGTCACTGTGTGTAGCGTGGGTCACTGTGTGTAGCGTGGGTCACTGTGTGTAGCGTGGGTCACTGTGTGTAGCGTGGGTCACTGTGTGTAGCGTGGGTCACTGTGTGTAGCGTGGGTCACTGTGTGTAGCGTGGGTCACTGTGTGCAGCGTGGGTCACTGTGTGCAGCGTGGGTCACTGTGTGTAGCGTGGGTCACTGTGTGTAGTGTGGGTCACTGTGTGTAGCGTGGGTCACTGTGTGCAGTGTGGGACATTTGTTCTCTGACTAGGGTTAGCTGTAATTGAGGTAACATTCTCTCTCTCTCTCTCTCTCTCTCTCTCTCTCTCTCTCTCTCTCTCTCTCTCTCTCTCTCTCCCTCTCTCTCTCTCTCTCTCCCTCTCTCTCTCTCTCTCTCTCTCTCTCTCTCTCTCTCTCTCTCTCTCTCTCTCTCCTCTCTCTCTCTCTCTCTCTCTCTCTCTCTCCCTCCCTCTCTTGCACACACACAAGGGTGTTATTTCTGTGTCACATGCCCGTATGCATGAGAAGGAAGAGGTGGATTATCAAGACTTGTCTGATAGAGAAGACATGTCTTCAGATGATGTTGTGGGAGAAGATTCAAATGATGAGGAGACACAAGATGTACACGTTCCTTTAGTTGCTGAGTACAGTCAGCACAAAGAGAGATCACCAAAGCTGGTGAGAAAACCTGAATCCACTAGAATCATTTCTGGTCACAGGGATGACATTCTTCAACGCCGCCATGGTCTTCATGATAGAGAATCTAGAAAGGTACAGCCATTCATCCATGCGACCATGTTATGTGCACGTACATGAAGAGTTCTATTCTTTACTACTGTTGTTGCTAATCTTTATAGTCTATTCCAAAGCCATCCCGCTCTGCTGCTCCCAGAACCTCAGGTGTCGGGGTCACCACGTGGTGCAGCTGCCTGGCACAGACTGTGGCCATTATCATGGTTCTGTTGCTGACTGTTCTCCTTGTAATCTTCCTCGTGACTGGAGAACTACCAACCAAACCTCTGTTAGATTGGATCCCCAAGTGACATATTAGTACTGCACCCTCTTCACTTTAAGACCAGTAAAAATACAGAATAGTACCAAGTGTTATCATAGAGTGCATTTTATGGTATTCCATTTCCATGTTCGTAATTGAGTGTCGGAATGGGAATCGGGACATGATGGCCGAAGGTAATGCTGCTTTGTTAGGAGCTACCAAAGCTGCCGCCTACGGAGTTGTTCTACAGGTGAAGGACGTGTGGTGTAGTGTGCTTGGTATCTGTGTGGTTCAGTGGCGAATGTGATTCTATAGGCGTTTATTCGCGTGAGTTCATTCGTATTAAACGCTTTCGTACTGCGACGCATCCACGGAGATCTGCTCGGTGTTGTCAACATAAGGTATGACGGTTAGTGGAAGTACGTAGGCATGTTCGCTGTTGTCTTCGTACCTCATTTTCTTGAAATGTGATTTGTCTGGACACTTTGTTGGTTGAATATTTCCAGGTTAACTTTGTTATACAACACTTTATTGTTCCTGTCGAGGGAGGCTTTGAGGAGAGCATGTTTAACACAAACAAAGAACTCTCTTTCTTGGCCGAAGACATTCAATCTTATGTGGTGCAGGTACTTCAATTACAGTTGTGGTATACTCTGATGTAACCTATATATTACTGAACTACGTATCAGAATGAAAATATGTAATTGTAGCGTCCTTACCTTATGTACTCGATGAGCTCACCACTCGTAGATACTCCATTCTACGTAATCCACTGTAGGCGTAGCAGTATGGTGTGTTTCTGGTGTATTCCAGACAGGATTGCTGTGTTAACATTGATGTGGTGTCCATTGAACACGGTTGATGGGGGGAGGGGGTCTTATTCTGGCATCCTTTTATAATAGAGTAAATGTTTATCTGTAACCCTGTATTCCCTGGAGCAGTGGATTCACATGTGCTTCTTTATTCATTGTTGATAGCATAGTACTATGTAATCATTATTGTGATCGTTGTCTACTTAGTGTTCTGGTGTGGGTTGTCTACTTACAGTGTTCTGGTGTGGGTTGTCTACTTACAGTGTTCTGGTGTGGGTTGTCTACTTACAGTGTTCTGGTGTGGGTGGTCACTGCACCTCTGCTTTGTGCACTATGGCTATCTCCACTCCTCACCCAACCAACCACGGTCCACTGGGATCCCTTAGGAGTTGCTATCTTCTCACTATCAGCTCTCTGTGAGCTTACTGTAGAACCTTTGTGGATTCTAGCGGAGTCCTTGCATCACACACGTCTGAAGGTAGATTGATGCTAACACATGATGTTGCCAATTGATTGAAAAGTTACTTCATGTCCTGTAGGTAATGGGTGAAGGAATCGGCCAACTGGCAAAGGTCATTGTTGTGGTTTTGGGTATTTTGTTGGTGCCAGAAGCAGGACTCCTCGTGTTTTGTGCCTCTCAGGTACTTGTGCCGGGTGTGGTGGGCAGCACTGCATCAGATTCACTGTGATTTGCATTGTTTTAGGTCATGTATTCCCTGACATATCTGGTTGTTTATTTGGTCTACTTCAATCAACTATTTACTAAGAAACTTGTGAGAAATTTGCCTGTAGCCTCTTTGAGAGGAGTCCTGCCGTCAGTGTCATTAGTGAGTACCACCCACACTACCAGACATAGTGAACCATATCATTAATCAGTGTGATATTGGGTTTCTCTGTAGAATCAATACTTCAATGACAGTCAATTTAGTTTAGCAAAGAATTTCTTTTGGCAGTCTATTCTCAAGATGCTATTGACAAACGGTACACTTACATATATGTATATGTGCATGTGTGTGCATGTGTGCGTATTGTGTGTGATGGTACGTTTGTGTATTGCATGGTGTACACCCTCTGTAGGTGAAGGATATGTGATGACGCTCTTTAGTGTATTGACATTTAAACAACAAGGTATGCACAGATCTCCTGATGCCCTCCTGATGCTTCCCATCATCCCATGCACTTCCAAATATAGGAATCTTCGATGTCATCAGTAACCTAGGCTCCATTGTGGCTAGGTTTGTCTTTAAGCCAGTTGAAGAAAGTTTCTACGTATTTTTTGCTCACAGTTTGTATAGAGGACTTCCAGCAAGTCAGCAGAAGGAGGAATCACTTCTGCTAGCTACAAAAACTCTAGCCATTTTATTGAAATTTGTAGTCTGCACTTCCCTAATCATCCTAACATTTGGATTCTCCTATTCTCACTTGGCCCTTACCATATATGGAGGTCAGTGCCTAGTGGACAACGGAGGGCACACTTTGATGAGGTGGTTTTGTTTGTATGTTGTAATGTTAGCAGTCAATGGCATCACGGAATGCTTCTTCTTTGCTGTAATGAGTGAAGAGGAGGTTGAAAGGTCAGTTCCAGTCACTGGCTTAGTGAAGCAACTTGAAACCTTTTTGATGTCTTTCTTTGATCAGATATAATAGAAAGTTGTTACTGTTTTCAGCCATTTTTTTGGCCTGTTCTTGGATCTTCACCAGGATGGTGGGTAGTGTTGGCTTCATCATTGCCAACTGCATCAACATGATTGTCCGAATAGTTTGCAGGTAAGATCTGTTTGCAGAACAGACACTCCATATTTACAATGACATTTTGTGATTATTTAACCTTCACTCTCTGGTTTTATCATAGTTGTAACTTCATCCAAAATTTTTATTTGGGGACAAAATTCAACATTCTAAAGATGTCTCTACTATCCCCACACCTGTTGGCGGTGTTCCTTATCGTTGGAGTCATTGTGCAGGTCTCAGAGGTGTGGTTAGGGCATTCTATCTATCCAAGTTCACCGTATTATACCAAGTATGTATGCGTTACATTTGTAGGTGTATTGCTACAACACAGACCTTCAGGGTATTCTGGCTCATGTTGGTGTTGGGGTATGTTGCTTAGTAACACTACTAGTTGCCATAGCAAAGATGGAGCAAGAATTATGCACCTTCTTCATTGAAAGACTACCCTCCAAGTTGTCAAATTTGTTATCAAACATTCTCAATCGTTTGCAATGATTACATGATTGTTTAATAATAGTCATGTGATAAGAAGGTGCCGCTATATGCTACAGATAGAAAAACTGAAGTGTCTACTGCCAAACAATGACCTGACCACTGGTTGAAGAAGACAGAGCAAAAGACCCATCTTGAGCAAAAACAACATTCTGCACTTGATCTTCGTGTCCACAGAGAAGGTCAACCTGCAAGCAGAACAGCACACACTAGTACTAGAGACACAACAACACATGCTGTCATCATAGATACCCAACACTAACCTTTCCAGTAATGATATTCATGAGTTTCACAGACCCATCACTGCTGGCCAACCCAAGCAGTTCCCCTGGATAAACAACACCAACCATACCACAAGCACCATAAGCACATATATGTACAAACATACTCCTAGGGGCAATGAATCTCTATGTAGGAGGAGCTTACCACTAGGATCAAAAGCTGCTGTATTGATGGAATGGGGCCCAAGATCTTGTACTGCCAGAGAATTGCTTCCCCTCAAATCCCACAAAAAGACATGACCAAAAGAGTCACAAGATGCCACAATATCCCCCTGGAAATACAGTTGCATACGTATGTGTGTAAATTTACATTTACACACAGTATAAACAGTATACGCAGGGTACACACACAGACGCAGCACACACAATACATGCACTACACATGATACACACAGTACATACAATCACATACGTATGTAGCACATACAGTACACAAAGTACATAATACAGTACCTTCAGAGTTGGTGAGGCACTGTTACATGAGCTATTATGCCCAAAGAAGGTTTGAATGCAAAGATTCTATCAAATGATGAAGCCACACAAACACATCATTTCAAGGAGATCAGTTCTAGACACAATAATATGATTATTAATTGACCCACAGATCTGATATCCCATAGTGATACAGTTTTGTCTGCAGAACATGTACACAGTACGTTGGAGTATGCCAAAAATTCAGCACTGTTAACAGAGTCTGCATGCCCACGAAGGGTTGACACACAGTGGTCTCTGTAAGAGAGTAAACGATCAAAATGATCAAATCAACCTCATGCACCCACACATAACAGAACATTGCAGAATAAATTACCACCTTTGTACATCCCATATTTTTACAGTGTGATCCATGGAAGCGGTTGCTAGGTAGTCCCCACAGGAGTGCCAGCTACAATCCCACACTATGTACATGTCAAGTGATATAAAAATGGAGGTGAGATTGGTGGGTGGGGCAAAGGGAGTGTTCACCGAGTGCACACCTGGTTGTTGGTGATCCTGAAATGTGCAAACGCATGATCCTTCTCTGAAGTTCCATAACTTGACAGTCCCATCACCCGAGCACGTCGCCAGCACAAAACCACTACAAGTCGTAGTCAGAGATACACAATACCTTTGTACTCTTGCTTAACATACATACAACACTAATATCCCAATCACATACCCGGTGAGGAAACAACCATGTGTACCACATACCAAACTCCACAACAGTTGATAGAGGTGAAGAGTAGATTACTCATTGGCAACTAGTACTTACTCGGGACTTATTTGGACCCCTCCAATCCAATCTTTGTGTCCAGTACCTGACATCAAAATCTCACATCTAAATGGAAGTAAACACATACGTACGTACTAACTAGGGTAGAGCCAGTGCAATCAATAACACCACTACGCACCCGGGGAGACTCCACATCTTCCAGTTATGATCGTCACTACCTGTCACATATGCTGACTTTCGAGGGTGAAGACACAACCTAGCACAAACCAAATGAACCAGTCAACACAAGAGCAGCTATATCCACCTCTACGTGCACTTCACTGACCCACTAATGGCATAGTCGTGGGCTTGAATGGAGTTGGACACACTCCAGCCTCCATCCTTGCTGGTGTGAGTGCTCCTTGGAGCATCCATACACTTGTATGGGTTTGCCATATCAACAGGAAGCTATTCGACAATGAGGACACTACACTTAAAATACATTGATTACTGATAGAATTAAAACAAACACTCACCCTCACCACTGTTCTCTGGCTACCTTCATTGATTGCATCTTTGAGTGGTGATGACTTCTCCACCTTAGAAGATGTTATCACCTTGTCTCCCTTAGCAACCACTGTGGGCTTGTCTCCCTTAGCAACCACTGTGGGCTTGTCTCCCTTAGCAACCACTGTGGGCTTGTCTCCCTTAGCAACCACTGTGGACCCACTTCCCTTAGCATCTGCTGTCAGTTGACCTCCTTGAGACTCACCCAGGTCGGACTGCCTGTTTTGAGGAACCTCATCCAGTTTCTCCGAACCCAGCACCTCTCGCACGCTCATACTCATTACATGCATTTCATTCCCGGAAATATCTTTACCATTAGATCCTTGTGACTGCTACAGGTGTCCAGAAACTTGAGTGAAGTTCATGTACAACCAACAACCACTCTCCATCACCTGAAGGAGCTTGCAAGTCATCCTCAACCTTTGGTTTTCTACCTGGGCAATAGTTTTCTCCCTCGCAGCATTCTGTGGTGACAACAGAAGTCTATGATTTGCTTCCACCCCTGGTCCTACTGTGGACAGTCACTAGAATGCACCACACAAACCTCGAATTTCTGTCTGGTCTTCTCCAGTACCTCCTTGTGCTGACTGAAGAGGTCCTTCAACCTCTTGATATCTTTGAGCACCTTCTCCTTCTCTTGGAAAACTCTTCTGTGATGCATTCTGTGATAATCTCGTTCTTTCTTCAGCTTCACAAACTGATTCTTTGCATTCCTATGAAGAGGCAGGTCATAAAGCAGAGGCTGACAGAGACCCCACTGATCACTCACAAAGCAGCTCCTTTGTACTTCTCAATATCCTCCTTCAGCAATTCAATTTGTTTTATCAGTTGGCGGTTTCTAACCAGGCATGCCACATGTGGTTATGGGAGGAGGTGGCCACTACATGACACCATGACAACTCACTGGTGGTACACATCAGGTAAGGAATGACTGCTTGACTCTTGTAACTGCCCAGTCTCTTTAAGACGATACCTACAGTGTGTGAATGAATGTGAGTGTGTGAGTGTGTGTGTGTGTGTGTGTGTGTGTGTGTGTGTGTGTGTGTGTGTGTGTGTGTGTGTGGATGGGATACATTAGTTGTGTGGGGATGGAATTGATGATGATGATGATGATGATCATAAACTATATACGTAAATTATGTACCTACGTACATACGTACATACATACGTAGGTAGGTAGGTACAATGTCATCCATTTCAATACATGCACATGCACAGCCACTCCAACTCTCACCATTCCACTTGAAAGCAATCCAGTGTTGTTAGCATCCCCATTTTCATCAAATAATTCCTCACAAAGTCCTCCACTACTTCCGGCCACTGTTGCATGAAGACCATCAGTTCAGTAGAGATGGAAGGACGCACGTCACGTGTACACATACCTGGGTCAGCTTCGAACAAAAGTCTCTAGACGCTTCATCCTGTCCGCATTAGGAATGGCAGTTAACGGCAGAGTAATAGCCACAGAGCAGAGAGATCAGAAGAGCTCACATATTGGCGAGGTTCGCGTTTGTTATGTTGTTTTATCAACTTCAGAGCTATTTCAAGATTTTCGTCTCCTTCTTCTTCCGAAGACACCGGTTCTTCCACATCCACCTGTAGACACATATCGAGTGAGGTCATGTACAGCTGGATCGGCATAAAACGCGGCTCCTCGTGCAGACCAGACTTACACGGGACTTACTCGTTCGTAAAGAAACTTTTCATTGAAATCTCCACCTATGTCTTCTTCAATTATTTCATCTGTGGGTATTACATCCAATTACAGTCACTCGAACAAAGCGAGTCATCCCTAATTCAAAGAGAATACCTTCTACATAATAAAGCCCGTCGTTATCTGCAGCCATATTTTGTTGTCATGGAAACACAGGGAGTTTCCCTCGTAAATTAACCTCCACCATGGACTCCGAGGAGCCGCTTTGCTATCAACTGCGAGATACGAAGTCCTCTGGAGGAGAGATTACGAGGATGATCTGGTCTCCTAAAATGGATTTGATAGTTGCAGCATTGGCTGATAATTCTGTATGTTTTGTAGATTATCTACACGTGCAAATTTAGGCACAAACTTTTGGGATGTACTATAATGTATAATGTGTTGAGTTCACAATCTTTCTTTTTGTTTATAATGTGTTCTTATAGGTTATTTTGAATCGACTCTCTTGGCAGCGAGTATGGACTCTACCAGGCACTGGTGCTCTAGGACCAGTGACCAGTTTGTGTTGGCGACCAGATGGACGAGGTGATTCCTGTTGTTGAGTACAGGGCTATGGATGTCATAAATGGTGCAAATGAGATCTTTGTGTTCTTGCACCCAGTGGTAGCCATTGGTCGAAAGAGTGGTATAGTCTCTTTGCATGAGATAGAGAAAGGAACAGAACTCCACAAGTTCACCTTGGCAGACAGAGAAGTCACTGTTATTCGTTGGGTTCAGTGGAGCACTCCTCAGTACGTGCACACCACACACCTTTACAACACGTGTATGCACCATAGCAACGTGTATGCACCATAGCAACGTGTACACACCCTAGCAACCTGTGTACACACCCTAGCAATCTGTGTACACACCCTAGCAACCTGTGTACACACCCTAGCAACCTGTGTACACACCCTAGCAGCACATGCATAGATCCTGCTGTCGTACACTCTGTCCCCTCCTCATTTCAGTGAGTCCCGGGAGTTTGGTCTGGACTACAGTCAAATCATCCCTCCTCTACCGCAGACCAATAAGAGGTTTGTGTTTGTACGTCCATGTGTGTATGTGGTTACTGATTGTGTGTATGTGGTTACTGATTGTGTGCATGTGGTTACTGATTGTGTGCATGTGGTTACTGATTGTGTGCATGTGGTTACTGATTGTGTGTATGTGGTTACTGATTGTGTGCATGTGGTTACTGATTGTGTGTATGTGGTTACTGATTGTGTGCATGTGGTTACTGATTGTGTGCATGTGGTTACTGATTGTGTGCATGTGGTTACTGATTGTGTGCATGTGGTTACTGATTGTGTGTATGTGGTTACTGATTGTGTGGATGCTGTTGCTGTGTGTGTTGTTTGATCACTCTGGCAGTGCTGGTAAAGAAGACTATCCCAAGAACTTACTATCAGCATCCAATCAGGAGTATGTTCCTGTCGATCTCTCTTGGTTACTATGTCTGAGATAGCTTCTCTGTCTACTGTAGAGTATTCAGTGTGCTGATTGTGGGAGATGAGGTATTGCTTTTCTGTTGGTGCTACTGATGCTCCTTGTCTGATATGATCTGTGTCTGGTTGTCTGGTGTGATCTGTGTCTCGTTGTCACAGAGTGGCTGTGTCTGGTTGTCTGGTGTGATCTGTGTCTGGTTGTCTGGTGTGATCTGTGTCTGGTTGTCTGATATGATCTGTGTCTGGTTGTCTGGTGTGATCTGTGTCTGGTTGTCTGGTGTGATCTGTGTCTGGTTGTCTGGTGTGATCTGTGTCTGGTTGTCACAGAGTGGGTGTGTCCACATGTGGGCAAGTGGAGTATTGCATATTGGAAGCATGCAGCTGAGTTCGAAGGTGTGTGTCATATCGTCGTGACATGGTGATGGGTGTGTCTGAAGGTGTCCCTGTCCTACAAGGTCAGTCCAATACTTTACGTGAACATCACAGAAGACCATGGTAGTCTTGTGGTCGTATTGGGCAGTACATCCGGGGACAACCTGGTCTTGGATGTAGCCAAGGTGTGGTAGTGAACACAGGATTTGTTTTGTCCAGGGTTTCATTCTGATCTTTGGTACAGATTTCCATTCCAATTTTGATGGATAGACTGGATGAACTCCAACATTTGTCCACTGCTTATGGTATATTAAGCAATAATTTACAGGTACTCATAGCTGTGTATGATCTGGGATGTAGCAGCTAAGTATGGTTCACCATCTCACTGTACATTGATGTGTGTGTCAGTCACTGAAGTTGGACCTCCAGCGTATGAGTGAGTCCTGGGAAGGAGCTCTGGAGCTGATTGAGGAGAAGTTCAGAACTTATTCTTCTGTGAGAGCTTACACAGGTGTGTCGTGAACAGAGACATTCATTGCCATATTGCTATAGAGATTACCAAGTGGAGTGACAGTGAGTGAAGAACTGCTTTTGCTGCTGGCATGTGGGAGAGCCAGGTGAGAACACACACACACACACACACACACACACACACACACACACACACACACACACACACACACACACACACACACACACACACATTTGTACAAATTTCTGTTTGTAGTGAATTATTGCAGGATTTTCTACTAAATGATCTAACTGCCAATGTACGTGAGTATGTATACTTTGATTAGCATATTCGCAGTATGAGTATAGCATAGTCTGGATGATGTCTGCTCTCCTCAGGGGATGAAGAAGCTGGAGACATCTCTCCAGCATTCCTACCACCAGATACGGCAAGTGGCATCTTGTAATAGCACTAGAATTGCCATGGCAACAGGACTAATGCTCTCCCATTTATCTGGAATGTCTAAATGGCATGAGAGGTTTGGTGTCCTGGGTCTGAAGGAGTCGGCTGTCACAGGTTGGTCCCTCTGCTACGCACTGCGAGTGCTGAGTGTAGTGGATCCCTTTTGTACTCTGCAGCTGCTTTCAAGGAGTTAGGAAGATTTTCTACAAAGAACTTTGAACTTTTGAAGTGTGTACACTGTCACATTTAGTGAATGCACACATTTGTACACACATACGTACGTTATACGTATGTACACACACACACACTTTAATATTGTGTACCCTTCATGTCGGGAATAGGGTCACAGAGAAGTCAACAAAGAGTGTCAAGGCCTTCACACAGTGGCTGCATTCTGGCAAGTGTTTGAGTCTTGAACCAGCTGGTGCACATGTATATCAGCGGTATACTGTAGTATATCAGCTGTATACTGTAGTATATCAGCTGTATACTGTAGTATATCATTACCAACAGCTATACTGAAGATTTCCGATGAGAACTCTCCTGTGGACACAGAGCAGGTCACTCTCCCATGTACATGAACACCAGTTATTGCTGTCAACTACTGGTTACTACTAGTTACTATAATCATCACAATTCCAGAATATTTCACCTGATGATATGGGCTTAGTAATGGAGTTTCTACAGACACGCCTTTCCAAAGTGAGACACTCCCACCAGCAATGTATCACTATTCACATTTCCATTTTAATAATTACACGTTACATGGGTGTGGTCTGCTCCGTGTTACATGGGCGTGGTCTGCTCCATGTTACATGGGTGTGGTCTGCTCCATGTTACATGGGTGTGGTCTGCTTAATGGATATATGTTGTCCTTAGGACACCAAACAGCAGCTGAACTTGGAGGTGGTGAGTCAGGTGAGTACGTAGCTATGCGTATAACATAGTGCAATGTACAGTCAATATTATGTGTCCAAGTGTTTGTGCATGAGTTCATCTAAAGTAGTTATTTTGAGGGTTTTTCACGGTTTAGTACTTCTTGGATCAAGATTTGACAACAGTCCAAGTTAGTTGCCCTGGCAACCAATATGTGTATCTTTAATGTTCATAATTCCAATACTTTGTTGGTAGAAAATGGATCCTAAAATGTGGAGTGAAGTCTTGAGTGATGCTAATATTCAACAATCAGGTACACATGTACAGTGTGTGTGCTGTGTACGTATGTTTATAATCGCACAAGTGTAGTATTGTGTACAGAGCATTACATGTGCATACACTCCTACCACCATGTGTGACTGGCATGTATGGATGTTGTGAGCATGGCTGTTTATTTTGAAGATCTCTTAGCATTTTGTGAGGCTTCACCTGATAAAAGTCTGCTTCAGTTGCTGAATAAGCTCCAGAGATCTGTTGAAGACATTTTCACATCTGTAGCAGTGAGTTGAGCAGGCCCACATTGGCCTGGCTAGTGGCAACCTTCTTTGATACCCTTATTATCTTAAAGGACACAGTTAGTACAACATTTGATACCAAAGATATATTTTCCATGGAAATACCCAACACGGAACGCTCCATTGACACATTAGTGGAATTTATGTAAGTGGACAGGTTTATTCTGGTGTGCCTGCATTGTTCAGCCTACGTACTTTCTCCAGTGATGGCTGTTCCTGCAAAGAACAACATCTCATTACTTTCCCTTACAAACCTTCAATAATGGGCCTGGTGGTTTTGGAAGGAGGATTAAAGTGAGTGTGTGTGTGTGTGTGTGTGTGTGTGTGTGTGTGTGTGTGTGTGTGTTGTTTTACCAGGTGAACACTTTCAACTCCATTACCATAGCAACCCCAGACCCATTTTATTTGAACTAAACCAATTTCAAGGACAGTTTGATAGGTTAGAAATATTTCACTGCTTTTAATGAGAAATTTGCTTGAGAATGTCATTTTCAGTTGCAGGTTCGCTGCTGTTAAGTTATACAATGGTGACTATTTGTCTGTTGCCATGGAGACCAGCAAAAACCATTCCCATAGTTGTATCCTAGCTCAGCTGTCACTAGAAGTAGTGAGGTCTCTGCCATGTTGTACAATGGAAGAAGGGGCCTTGAAGGACTGGAGGTGTGTGATCCTCATATTCAGGAAGTTGTTCGCAGTGTAGTTAGTCATCAGCCATTTGCTCATGTTACACGCAGCTCCTTAGCTGGAGATGCCACTTCTGGGTTGTCCCAAGTTTTTGAATTATCTGCATTTAATCCAAAATTGTTGGCCGTCAGTGGAGACAGGAAGCTGGCATGCTTGGTGAGTGATGGTCTCGATTGCAAACCTTTAACTGTGGCTAGCACTTTGCAGTTGACAGGCTTCAAGTTTACATTATTGTAATCTTATTTCATAAGCTGTCCAAGTCTTCAAAAGTGGTGAAACTATTCGACGTAGATGTGGACAATGAAGAGGAAGACGAAGACGAAGACAATGATATTTGAACACAACATTTCATTGTTATTGTTACTTATAATAATAGTCACATGTGATCAAAGGGTATTAAGGAATAATACATCAATTTATTGTACAGGTGTTAAAAGAGTAAGGGAGAGTACAGAATAACATTAGGCAGCTAAAACATTCGTCAACTGTTGCGTTGTCTGGCATTAAAGTCACTAAGAAGTCTTTGGTGTTTTTCTTCCAGTTCTTTACGTTCTTTTCCCAGTCTGAGCAGACGAAGCACCTCAAATGCAATCAATTGATAACATGCATGTAAATTAACTGGTACTTACTGTTGTTCTAATCTAAGTCTCTCTTCATCTTTACTGGTGGTTAGTGAATTGTGGTTTGTCTGTAGAACAAACAGTGCAAGTAACAGTAGAACAGTTGGACACAAATCAAAGCTCTCACCTCTGTTGTATGTGGAGGGCATGATGTGCTTCTCATATCTGGACTCAATACAGCACTTGGAGTGGGAGAAGCCCCTGTACTCTCCGAACCATACTTTCTCTCCAGTTCATTGACAAGGGTAGCCATTTTCGGGTTCTTAAGTACTTGTATCATCGAGTACAGCATCATCCCAATAGCCCCATCCACCTTTTGAAGATCTTCTGGCTTTACTGCAAAGGTTTCAGCAGTGGAGGAACTAACAGGTAACTGGCTTGGCCGCTCGAGACTGGTACTCGGCAAGGAAGCTGCATGACGTGATAGTTCGAAGTTGGCAGAATTGTCAGGAGATACATCGTAAGATGATAAACCTGATTCAGAGACAGTTTCTACCACAAACGACCGGCGACCATCAGAAAGTGCCGACTGACTATCAGTCACTGGACTCTCTTCAGAGTCAACTACATTCTCGATAACAAAGGTCTTCCTTGGCCCAGCAATGGAGTGATGTCGGCTAGGAAACAACGCATTGGCATTAGTGTGCAGGTCCAGAGTTGGCATCCCGTGGAAGGTGTTGGCTGTGGACAGACTGTTTAGTGTGTTGGGAGGTGGAAAACCATGGAAAGTGGACGTTGCTGCATTTCCTTGAAAGACCGACGCTGAAGGGAGACCATGATAAGTGGGAGTGGGGAGGGTGGAGGTGGTCCGCACCCCCACTACGGTAGAAGTGGTTGCCGTGCCCTGAAGGGTGGTGGGTGGTACTACCTGAAGGGTGGTGGGTGGTACTCCCTGAAGGGTGGTGGGCGGTACTACCTGAAGGGTGGTGGGTGGTACTACCTGAAGGGTGGTGGGTGGTACTCCCTGAAGGGTGGTGGGCGGTACTCCTTGAAGGGTGGTGGGCGGTACTCCCTGAAGGGTGGTTGCCGTGCCCTGAAGGGTGGTGGGTGGTACTCCCTGAAGGGTGGTGGGCGGTACTCCCTGAAGGGTGGTGGGCGGTACTCCCTGAAGGGTGGTGGGCAGTACTCCCTGAAGGGTGGTGGGTGGTACTCCCTGAAGGGCGGTGGGCGGTACTCCCTGAAAGGTGGTGGGCGGTACTCCCTGAAGGGTGGTGGGCAGTACTCCCTGAAGGGTGGTGGGCGGTACTCCCTGAAGGGTGGTGGGCGGTACTCCCTGAAGGGTGGTGAGTGATGGGATGGGATGAAGAGTGCGTGTCTGTGCCTGATCCCAGGATAGACTTGGACTGTGGGATCTGAAGATGTTACGATAAGAGAAAGAAGTTTCATTGAAGGTATAGTCACTATTCTTCAGCCCCCCTTCACTGTCTTGCAAGGACAGCCTCTTTTTGTTCACTCTGTCCAGGGCTTGTTGTGTGACTTGTGCGGCTAATTCTCGGAACTCCTCTATTTGCTCCTTATGTAAGTGTTCTGCTTTCAACTGTGAAAATATTATAAAATTCAATAACAACAATTGATCATGTCAAACAGAATACAAGACAACCTACCAGGTTGTCAGCCAGCATTTCTGGTGTGTCAGCTTGTAGGCTGAATGTGAAGCTGATCTGTTGTCCAGAGTTGGTGAACTGACACTCCGCTATATCATCACCCTTGGTGTCGATCAAAACAAGTTTCATTGGACGCTTTCCTTCTTTGGCCACCTTAGCCTTCTGCCTGGACTTGCGATGCTTGTCTCCTCCAGAGATGACTGGGGGGATGTCTTCGGACATGGGCAGCTTCACGGCCTTGGTGGTCCCCTCCACAGTCTCCTCACTGGTCAGGAATGTTGGCTCAGTGTCCACACCAGACACCTCAGCAGAGGACACAGTGCTCATCACCACAGAGAGAGGTTCGCTAGGTGGCACATCACCAACAGGAGGTGGCTTTGTTGTCGTATGAGTTGAATTTTCCACACTTTGTTCTGGTTTTGGAGAGGAAGGTGGCTGTTCTTCAGTGGCACTGTCCACCTTTATATCTGGGGACTCTGTCTGGGAGTCCACCCCACTCTCCGGCCGGCTCACATGCTGGGGTGAACTGCTGACAGAGCTGGAGGTGATCTCCTTATCATCTTTGATAACTTCTTCGGTAAAAGTCGTTTGCTCTCCACTTGTGTCTGCCTTCTGAGCGGTCACCAGCTTCTCTATCTCACGTCCAACCTCACTGAACTCCTCAAAGGGGAGATGGAGCTTGACCATTTCTTTAGCTAGGTCCATAGGGTCGTCATTATCTGGGTCAAAGTCCCATTCCAAAGCTGTGGGCGCTCCGGTCTCCTCGTCCGGGTTCAGGTGCTGCAATTCTATCCTGAGCCGCATCATGGTGTCATTGACGTCATCTGGCGGGAGCACCTCGAT
>OZ026555.1:42500-115000 GCA_964020155.1 Chondrilla cf. caribensis
GACCACACCACTGAGACTACAGCCATTGGAGGCTGGGCAGAGTGCAGGAGTGACCACACCACTGAGACAACAGCTATTGGAGGCTGGGCAGAGTGCAGGAGTGACCACACCACTGAGACTACAGCCATTGGAGGCTGGGCAGAGTGCAGGAGTGACCACACCACTGAGACTACAGCCATTGGAGGCTGGGCAGAGTGCAGGAGTGACCACACCACTGAGACTACAGCCATTGGAGGCTGGGCAGAGTGCAGGAGTGACCACACCACTGAGACTACAGCTATTGGAGGCTGGGCAGAGTGCAGGAGTGACCACACCACTGAGACTACAGCCATTGGAGGCTGGGCAGAGTGCAGGAGTGACCACACCACTGAGACTACAGCCATTGGAGGCTGGGCAGAGTGCAGGAGTGACCACACCACTGAGACTACAGCCATTGGAGGCTGGGCAGAGTGCAGGAGTGACCACACCACTGAGACAACATTTGTTTGAACAGACAATATTATGTTTGAACACAGAGACATACCAGTTGCCATGACAACACTACCAGAGGGCGTGGTGAATACATCGCTGCCAGCTTGGTCATACAGTGTGTGTGCTGTTATGCACCCATCTTCTATCAACACCTAGATGTGATGCCAGAACAGTGATAACCGAGCAAGCGAGCAAGGAGGAAGGACAGCGTGGTTACCTTCAGAATGGCTTCCAGAGGTGAGGGTTGAAGTGCTTGACAGTAATAACTCTTCAAGAGAGGCTGCCAGGGCAGTAGAGGGAGCACAGTAGATCATGGTACCACACTAGCATCCATGTACACACACACACACACACACACACACACACACACACACCATCACATACCTACAACTAATAAGTCTTATGTTTAGATACTATTATCATAAATCCCCCCTACACAACCTTACACTCCTAATCCAAAGCCGCTATCTGGAGGAGCTATCCTAATGGCATTATACCTGGTAGGCATACCATAGTCGGCACAACCAATGAATATCATCACACCACATTCTGACCATACCATAAATCATAATATACAGGTGATATACACTATGGGACCCTCTGAGGACTGACACACCCACGTGATTGCTGGGGGAGGACTGACACACCCATGTGATTGCTGGGGGAGGACTGACACACCCACGTGACTGCTGGGGGAGGACTGACACACCCATGTGATTGCTGGGGGAGGACTGACACACCCACGTGACTGCTGGGGGAGGACTGACACACCCATGTGATTGCTGGGGGAGGACTGACACACCCACGTGACTGCTGGGGGAGGACTGACACACCCATGTGACCCCTGGGGTAGGATCAACGTACCCATGTGACTCCTGGGTGATTACTGATGTACCGATAAACCGAGTGTTTTATAGATGAGAACAGTTCTCCACTGATTTCATTGGTGGCTATGTCCGACCAGATCTGAAACTGGAACCCATTCTCCTGAGATTGACATCTGTTGACCTTGCTGGGATGATACCATCCATCCACATGATCACTGTGCACTAATCGAGACTCTGTTGTACCAACCTGGTGGACCTGGAGTAGAGGGGCGTGGCAGTAGGCGTGACCTCATGTATACACACATATACCCACAATCACTCTCACCATATTGAGGTTCAGCAGAGTCTGTACAATGTAGTCTTTACGCATCCCATGTACCCCTGATTCCTGGACCACCTGTGGGAAGGCCGTCCTCCTCAATCCACACACAGCCAATGCACAAATAACTCACTTCTTCCACAGCGGACATCTCCAACCCAAGAGGTCCTGCTTCCTTCACCATCTCCACTACTTTGGAAGCAACCAAGCAATCACTGTCGTCATGACCGAGGTGTCTTCCAGCAACAGTGATGTAATCCTCCAATGACAGGGGAGGGTTCTGCGCTCCCAACAGTGGGGAGACGTTGGTGGGAGCATGTTCGGAGAGCTGAGGATCACTCAGTGTGGGGAGAGGTGTGTTACCCTCAGGTGGTACTAGAATCATCCCAGACCCAACAGAGGATGTAGCCTGAACAGATGTGGCATTGATTGCTACTGTCTCCGGAATACACACAACAGAGCTGGGGTCACGCCTTCTATCGGGATCCTTTTCATCCCCGCTGTCACCTTCACCATCATCCTCCACATCCCCCTCATCAATGACATCATCACAGTTGCTACCAAAATTATTTGGCATATGACATGTATTCTCATACTCATTCATAAAATGGGAAGGGAAACTGAACTTGAGATTTTCCTGAAATGACAATACACAAGTGCAGGTGAGGTCCAGATCCCCAGTTCTGGTTCAAACAGACTGACCAATAACACAGCTTCCAAATCTGTGCACTCACTGGCCATGGTTGCCATGATTACTGATAACATGGCACTATCAACCCTATTGCTGGTGATACCCACGGGCTGCGGACACTCCTCACCCATGGGCTGCAGACACTCCTCACCCATGGGCTGCGGACACTCCTCACCCACAGGCTGCGGACAATCCTCACCCACTGGCTGTGGACACTCCTCACCCATGGGCTGCGGACAATCCTCACCCACTGGCTGTGGACACTCCTCACCCACAGGCTGCGGACAATCCTCACCCACTGGCTGTGGACACTCCTCACCCACGGGCTGCAGACACTCCTCACCCATGGGCTGCGGACACTCCTCACCTGCGGGCCGTTCACATGTGTCATACTTGTAGTTGGACTTTGGGAATAGGCTTCTATACAATGAAGCCATTTCCAGTTTTGCTTCAGAAGGGACTTTCCCAAGCAGCCTCTCACGTATACTTCAAGACAAATGAAATCACTTATAAGTGGGTGTGTCCGACAATGGAGGAGGTGTAACCCACCTTGCAGCAACAACATACTTCCTGGACTCACTACGAGAATAAAGCCTGCGTTTCTAAAATGAAGTAATCACAAGTCCAAGATTGATGCTGGCTGAGGGTACAGGTGTGACGTACCTTTTCCTTCAATAAGAACCTCTGTCTAAGCCACTTGAACACATACTGGAGCTGCTCCTTAACAAGGCAAACATCAACCATGTTGAATCTCACCATCATCTCTCTCACATACCACACACACACATGCACACACATACACACACACGCACACACACACACACACACACACACACACACACACTTCAGGGAAGGACTCCAACATCTTGTACCCCTTGTATTTGACGTCATAGGTGAGGTTAGTGAGTAGGACACTCTACACAAGGAGAGGGGTACTGTAAAAAGCTGTATCCATGCCCACCTTCACACAGCTCACGTAGATGACATCAAGCAGTAGGGTGTGGTTGCGATCTGCTTCTGTATGGATCTCCAGTAGCATGGGTGTGGCCACATTGGTAGAGGCGGGGTCTGACACATCATACATGTCTGTCAGTTCTGCCAGGCTTCGAGGGTAGACAGACATTCTACTGCTATGGATCAAACATGGAAACACATGAGCCTCTATTACCAGCCCAGGGCTCTTAGATAGCCCAGCATATAGCTCTGACTCACATGTCTTCATCCACCAGTACTGGTTCCATCACCTCCTGACATGGAGAATGCACCATGAACAACTGAGATAATGTATTCCACACCCATACCCATATATTCACATTCACAGCACCACCCATAGCCCCACCCACACCCACGTAAAAGCAATTACTTACTATTTCTACTTGCTTGGATTTTTGCTTAGCAACTGAAAAAAATAGGCACAGAAATTGTCAGTGAAACCAGGGGACACCAGTGCTGTACAGTACACAGGGGACACCAGTTCTGTACAGTACAGAGGGGACACCAGTTCTGTACAGTACACAGGGGACACCAGTTCTGTACAGTACACAGGAGACACCAGTTCTGTACAGTACAGAGGGGACACCAGTTCTGTACAGTACACAGGGGACACCAGTTCTGTACAGTACACAGGAGACACCAGTTCTGTACAGTACAGAGGGGACACCAGTTCTGTACAGTACACAGGGGACACCAGTTCTGTACAGTACACAGGGGACACCAGTTCTGTACAGTACACAGGGGACACCAGTGCTGTACAGTACACAGGGGACACCAGTGCTGTACAGTACACAGGGGACACCAGTTCTGTACAGTACAGAGGGGACACCAGTTCTGTACAGTACAGAGGGGACACCAGTGCTGTACAGTACATAACATAATATGCACAAACTCACCTGGTTTTTTGGCTTTAGGAGAATATTCATCATCAGTGGATCTGAAGGGTCTCTTCAGACCACGCCCCCCTTGTCTCACAGCAACTGTTTCTTTAGGTACTTGAATAACTCCTCCATGTCCAGTGAGAGCTCTGCTGTCATGAACAAAATGCTCAGGTTTGGTGAAGTTCCCCCAATTACGTAACATATGTGAAAATGAAGATGGTGGAAGCCCGCCAGCTCCAAAGCCGAGTGTGTCGTAATACTCCACATTTTGCACTCTTTTGGAAATATCATATAAGAGCTTGTGTTCATCTGAGACACTCGATGTTGATGTTAGGGCTCTCTTACCAGTGACTATACCGAGGAGGGAGCAGACATCCAGTGAAGACACGCCAGCATACAACCACACCCAAACATTCAGTGAAGACACGCCAGCATACAACCACACCCAAACATCCAGTGAAGACGTACCTCCATACAACCACACCCAAACATTCAGTGAAGACACGCCTCCACACAACCACACCCAAACATCCAGTGAAGACACGCCTCCACACAACCACACCCAAACATCCAGTGAAGACACGCCTCCTAACAACCACACCCAACATCCAGTGAAGACACACCTCCACACAACCACACCCACCTGATAATATCCGAGTGCTCAAACAGACTTCCCTCAATCCAAACCAATATTTGAGAACGTCTTTCACTGAGTTTAGAGGGATTTTAATCTCAGAAAAGGTCTGCCTTGCTTCGTTGGTGAAGAAGCTTCTTCTAGGAGGGCACTCAGAAGTATCCAGGAAAGATCCAACAGAAGAAACATTCACTAGAAGCTTGACAGAGAATAAAGTACAAGGGCAATACACCATTACACACTCACTGCACACAGTCACCTCCAACTTACATGGTGTTTTCTGTAGGACACTATATTGGTATCCAGGTTGAAGTGCACCAGTCCCATGCTCCGCAGCTGCACCAGTAGTCTCATGACTCCTGCTCCGAACTTGTCACCATCCTTACTCAACTTTCTCAGTCTTGTTCTCACCTTCTTTGGCATGCTTCGATAGACAGTGAACCTGTTCTCTGGATCACCAAGAAACTTACGAACAGATGGTGGAACCTGTGAGAGACACACCCACCGTGACACACCCTCCATTGAGACACAGCATATGTTGACTTTACTGTGGAAGGCTTGACTTTGATGGGCCCAGTAGCCATGGCAACCAGAACAAGTGGCATACTATCAATTATGTCTTGTAACAGAATACCGGGAGGAGATGGCTTTGGCCACTCTCGGGCTGGGATTTGTAACCATGGAAACAGTTCCACAGGAAGTGACTCGGGACTAGTACTCTCCTGCTCTGGGAATCCAAAGGTCATAATCCACAGATATAGGTGAAGCTGCTGCAGCTTTTGAAACTTGTGACCAGACTAAGTGTGCACAAACAACATGTGATAGACATGTGATGGACATGTGACAATGATGAGAGGTACAGCTACCAGAGACCAGTAGGGCCAGGTACACTCACTACCAAGTGGTGCCCAAACAACTCCACAGGGTTGTCACTGTCAGGACAGACTTCCTCCAGTTCAGGATCCTCAACATCTTCGCCTGTGTCCATATCCTCAGAGCGAGAGGCAGCTTTGCTCTTAAGCCCAAAGTCTACTGCAGATTGAATATATGCAGTGACTTCTTCCTCAGGAGTGGTAAACAGGGAATACAGTGTTTCTTCCTGTGTGGGAAGACAGTGAGATAAGGTGGTCCCAATAAGGGGACAGTGCAGTGTGTCAGGTACCAGGTAATCATAGTTCACCTGGGGAACCGTTAGCCATAGGAAAGAAAAAAAGGAAAAAGTGTGTACCTTTAGGAGACCCGGATGGATGGAGGGGCCTATGGTTAGTTCCTTTATCTGCTCTGCTTTCACCAATTCATTCAATAATCTGTGAATAGAACAGTAGGCATGGTAACCAGTACATATCAGTAGGCATGGCAACAGATACAGAACAGTAGGCATGACAACCAGTACTCCCACAGGCTGTACACACGGTTCACTACCTCAGAACAGTCTTCTTGTCTATCCGACTGACCCTGCCTTCCCTCTTCTCAGTGTTGGTGATGTGCTGAAGGAGTTGGGACATGCACACAACCTCCACGTGGGTAAACTCCAGAGAACTGCATACTCACCTGTCTGATTGGATAGTCTCCAGAGATCACAGCAGTCTTGGCTCCCTTGAGCATGTCTAGGATCATCTGCTTACGCTTGTCATGACGGTCTGCAGAATGGAGTAATGAAGGCAGCTATTGTTACCATGACTACATGTGACCACACCTATAAGGATCTCTTGGATTTGAGATGACTGTGTAGGATCCTTGTTGCCATGGGAACTCAGCGTCCTCTTACTGATAATTCTTTCAGAAGAAGAATGCAAAAAGGGTAGAATCTTGGAAACACAACCACATACAAGTTCACTCACCTTATAGTCTTGGTCACAGCCGGGTCACATGTAGTGGTGACATACGACGGCATGGTGGCAAAGTGCTTCTTGTACATGGCTCGCAGGCGGTGACAGATCCGGGGACCCTCCTTGTTGAATTCCTAGAGTGAGAGCATCGCAGGGTGAGATTGCAACACAGAGGGAGACAAGCAGGTGTAGTGGGATGTGGGACCTCACCACTGACGTGACACCAGAGGGGCCGAAGGAGTCTATCCACCTGAATATCTGATGATCCAGGGGTAGCTCTGCGACCAATGAAGTTGGAGTGACAGGAACGTGACTTCTGTCAACGTCATTTCTATCCTCGATGTCATCCTCCTCATCCTCCATCTCTTCGCTCTTCAGTGTCTGGGTGTAGTGCAGCGTTAGGCCACTCTCACTATCAGCATAGCGGACATGAAACACTCGATGTTGACTGGATATATTTTTCAGTCTGGGGGGTTTCCCATAGTTTACTTCCTGTGAACAAGGAGAAGATTTAAACTTTCATAATCACAAAATAATAAAATGATAAATAACACGTAAGTTTGATGGGTTGGACAACTGTATTGACACTCAGACAAACAACCCCACCTTAACAACCACCAGCCACACCTTAACAACCACCAGCCACACCTTAACAACCACCAGCCATACCTTAACAACCACCAACTGCATCCGAGCCAGACGCTTAATGATATGCCACGCCTTCCTAGCATCCTTCCCCTTCAGAAATGACTGTGTCAACTGCGGGCGGAACACTCCAAACTGTCTGAACTGCGCTACTGCTTCCAAAACGCAGTACATAATGGGTTCCATTTGCAACACTGTTGGATCCAGACCAGCCGGCACCAGAGCACCCTCTCTCAGTTCCTGAGACCCCACCACCACCAAGTGATCCGCGTACCTAGAGAACAACGCTGGACCATGTCACCAGAGGAAAAGGGATATATCACCCAACATTCGACATCGCTAACTTCTCTTCGACTTCAGTCAAAGACACTTCACTTCGTCTCATTTCTTCAGTGACGTCCTTCCTCCGCTCAAACGAGCTGCAAGAGCCCCTTAGATCGCCTTCCAGGACAGTGTTCAAAGAGAAAGGGAAAGGACGGTATTCTTCATCGATTCTCAGTTGACGTCCCAGTAAAGGGAAATTGACACGACGTTCGGGCAGAGTCTGCAGAATTATGTCTTTGTCGAACAGTAGCTTCTTCCATAGATACACTTCCGTGTAGCGGTCGAGGGTAGGGACAGGAGGAATGCGAATACTAAGACTGAATCTAAGCTCCTTCCACGTACAACCTACACCACGGGTACCAAATGATGCAACGAACCAGCAGTAGTAAAACAAAATCCATGCCCTTCACCTTCCAAGCCACTCAGACCGACTTCTTCTTTAGCCGCTTTCCATATCTCCATTTTTACAACAGTAAAATCACGTGACCATCGCGTGGTCAACAATCACAGTGTATGTACAGTTATTATTGGGTAAAAAATCCATTGTAGTTTATCCTCAAGAGCAGGTCCTCCAAATGCGGCTGGTAGCCTCGCTGTACCAGCTTGGTAACAACTATAATAGAACAGGACAGAGTGACACAAACATACAACACAGACGAAAATGAATTGTCACTTACTCATAAAAAGCAGTAGAGTTTTCTTGCGGAAATTTGAATACGTTGCACACAAATTTGAGTAGTTTGTGATGGTGTGCCTTTCATGATGCCATTTTGCTGTGATTAACTGAGCACGAAACTTGTGAATATGGTTGAAAACCTCTTGGACAATCTTCATTACAGCAGAAGCCTTTCTACTCAATAGAGACCTGTACATAAGGTGGTGATGACACACCCACAGTGGTAGATGAGGCACGCACACACACAGTGGGGCTACTTACCGAAATATGGCCCTGTTAATGTATGCCGAGTGACATCGATGAAGGTCATCCAGTGACCTGACCTGACCAGACAGCCAGGTACAAGGTAAGACCACCGTACACATCACTTGTGGCTATACATGGTGCTAACCTGAGACGAGAGAGATTCTTGGAACTCCTCCCATGATATATGGACCACCTGATTGGCCATGTAGCCTTGGACAACTGTTACAAAATGCTGCATGTCGTACCTAGTGGGTGTGTCAGTGGGTGTGTCAGTGGGTGTGTCAGTTGAGAACACATATGTACAGTAAGAAACTAGCACACTACAAGTAGACACATGCTATTGACCACTAGTAGGTATGTACCTGAACGTTAGCAGTTCACGGATCTGTTCATGGCTTAGAGTACCACGTCCCTCACCTGAGAAACAGCACAATGACATCACATGATAATCACATGACTAGTATGCACTCCATTAGACATACAGTGCTTGAGGTAATGGAAGACATCCTTCAACGCCCAAGATGTCCTTTTCAGTTGTAGGAAAAAGTGTAATATTTTATTGTATTTTGTCAACATGTCTTCTCTGATGGCAATGTTGCACGGCCAGTCCACAGTGTAGTGGAGCTCCAGGAAGTCGAGGGCGTCGCTAGCTGGGAGGCAGGGGAGACAGGGTGATGTCACGGGTATGTTGTCATGGAAACACACCCACCAGTGGAATCGATGGTGTGAGGTATGTACTTGAGCCCGAAGCTCAGTCTGGAGGCGTGGACCGTGTCCCCATAAATGGAGCTCTGTAGGGCAGAGGTGAGGAGAGGGTTGAGGAAGACGAAGGAGGTCAACCGAACAGCGGGGTTCAGAGAAGACAGCTCCTCAAATAACCCATTGGATAGGGTGTGACCAAATTCTCCATCTTCCAACAACAGGAATCTCCTCAGAGCAACAAAGTGGTCTCTAATGTTGAGCTCTTCGATGAAGTACCTCACCAGAGCTGAGTTCACCAGTGATGCTCTGAGAGAGACAACCGGACACATTGCAGCCAGTCCAACCGGCCCAAGCACACCAGCACAACCTACTGTATCCTCAGTGGAGTGGTGACACAACAGTCCAGCACCACACTCAAGGGAGACATGGCTTCTGGATCAACATAATCATCTCTGTAGTCCTCCAATATGATACCAGCTGCCTTGAACAGCCCATCCATGTGTGCAGAACCGTCTACAAGATTGGGATAAAAAAGATCACTCACTCTACCACCATCACCACCACCACCACCACCACCAACAACAACAACACCACCACCAACAACAACACCACCACCAACAACAACAACACCACCACCACCAACCTGAAAGAAAAGCATAGGATTCATATGGCTGTGCCTTGTAGTCCATCCACAGGCTGTCCACGTTGAGCCAATCCACTGGTCCCTCTTTGGTGACCAAAGCACCATCGTTGGTGCCACACCCCCACCCCTCCTGATTGGTGCCACGCCCCCCACCCTTCTCTTGTTTTGGATACATCAGAAACTGGATCTGTGAAGGTGGTTCCTGCCCCCTGGTGCTGGTATGTGTTACCATGGGAACAGGCTGGGAGTCAGGATAAAGTATATCTTCAATGACAGTGGGAGGGGCATGTCCTCGAGTTGATGCAGATGATCCTCCATGGACCACCCCCTCCAAAGAGTGCATATCACTAGTAGTGGGTGTGTCAATGGGAGGAACTTTACGATCAGTAAGCTGGTGGATGGTCTCTTCAGGAGGTGGAGTCTTGGTGTCAGGAGGTGGGGTCTTGGTGTCAGAAGGTGGAGTCTTGCCATCAGGAGGTGGAGTCTTGGTGTCAGAAGGCGGAGTCTTGGTGTCAGGAGGTGGAGTCTTGAGATCAGGAGGTGGAGTCTTGAGGTCAGGAGGTGGAGTCTTGCCATCAGGAGGTGGAGTCTTGGTGTCAGGAGGTGGAGTCTTGGTGTCAGGAGGTGGAGTCATGTGAACTGAAAGCAAATTATTCTGTCCCGGGAAGCTGGAATTGGCTGGTCTACTTTCTGCTGAAGGAGTGCCAGTAGGAGTAAGATCCCTAAGAGTATTCTCAAGGGAAGCACCGTTGCTGGTGTTTTCAGCAGGAAGTCTGGTTGTATTCTCCAGATGAACACTCACGGAGGAAGTCTGCAGTGAATTCAAACCTGGGGTACCACCAGTTACTGTCAGAGCCTCCAACAGGTCACTTCCACCAAGTGTTTCACTGCTATTGAGGATAAACTCCTTGCGCTTCTGATTCAGTTCGATCCTCCTCTTCCTCCAAATGGCTCTTCTTTCCCTCTTTTCTGCCTCAAACGTTAGCTGCTCGTAATAAGCAATCAACTCATCTTTAGCTTCCTGCTTCAGTTTCCTTGTCATCGCATCTTCCTCTCTCTCAACACGAACAGCGTGTTCAACCATTTTCTTATCAATGGCTTTCTCTTCTTGGACATCTAGTGCTCTCCTCTAAATATCAACACACAGACAACTGGTATTTAGGCCCCCACAGACAACTGGTATTCAGGCCCCCACAGACAACTGGTATTTAGGCCCCCACAGACAACTGGTATTTAGGCCCCCACAGACAACTGGACAAAACAGACAGACCGACCAAACACACATCTCTGCAGACAGTGTACCACTACTATTATACACACTACATACTAACCACTTTATCCTGTTCCATCTGGTCCTTTAGTCTCTGAAGCTCAGCTTTCTTCAATGCTGCTTGGGTGGCTAGCTTTTCTTCTTCTAACTCTATATCAAAGTGAACACATTACAACACTGATAAATGGCAACTATAGGACACTCCCACTCAACTGTAGGACACTCCCACTCAAATGTAGGACACTCCCACTAAACTTCAGAACACTCCCACTCAACTGTAGGACACTCCCACCCACTTCTAGCTTGTGCTGCTTCCAACAACAGCACTTTCCTTTCTTTTATTGTAGCCTCCAACCTTTCCTGTCGTTGGCGATCCTTCCTCTCTCTCATCTCCACCAACCACTTCCTCCCATAGTCAACCACAGTTGATTCATACTCCTAACAACAACACACACACTACAAGTTATCAGTAGTGTCACACCTGTATGGGTATGTGTATATCATCAGTATATACTACAAGTAAAATTCACATGTACATACATACCACATGTACATACATACCACATGTACCCACCACATGTACCCACCACATGTACATACATACCACATGTACCCACGGTACCCACCACATGTACATATGCAGTGCACATAAGCCTATAACCCCAACTCACAAGACACTCTTTCTCCATATCCGCTAGATTCTGGTTTGAATACACAATCCTCAGCTTGGGGTGCTTCAGTGACTGATCAAACACATAGTTCTGAGGGTGAGGTCCAGTAATCATTATTACTGTACACACGGACCAACAGTGTCAACATACACCAGGGCTGCAATGCTTCAGCAACAACAGGGCCTTCCCACAAGTGAAGATCTGGTTTGCTACAACCGAAGGCATGAACAGTGGGACAAACTGCTTATCAGCGATAGAGTAGCCCTCAAACCAGTAGATGTGGTCTAGAAGAGGACACACGGGGTCAACACATATAGAGCCATCACACCCAATGTTTCAATGGGCACACCTCGTGCAGCTAATGCTCTGGGGTTTTCCCTAATTCCAAACTCCTCCTCTTGGTCAACACACACTCCAAAAAACACCCACTGCTGAAGATACCTAAAGTGTGAGGAGTGCAAAGTGGCATCTCGGTCAGCTGGGGACATGGGGGACTCACAGGAGAAAAGACTTCATAGCATTTCTGAGCATGCTCAGAACCAGGGCTGCGTGGGCGGTACCTGCCGAGTGCAGTGATGCCTTGTAGAGACTGTCCAGGACCATCACACCCTGAGGGTATGGTGGAACGACCACATGACACTCGATGATGACAACGGACTAGGTCAGTGGACAGTCTACCTTTGGAAGGGATGATGGAGCAAGCGGCCATCTTGTGTCAACGCCAAACAATTCAGCCAAATATCTACAATCAAAAAGACAGCTTTTTACACAGTGGACCAGGTTAGTGGACCAGGTTAGGGGACCAGGCTAGTGGACCAGGTTAGGGGACCAGGTTAGGGGACCAGGTTAGGGGACCAGGTTAGGGGACCAGGTTAGGGGACCAGGTTAGTGGACCAGGCTAGTGGACCAGGTTAGTGGACCAGGTTAGTGGACCAGGTTAGTGGACCAGGTCAGTGGACCAGGCTAGTGGACCAGGCTAGTGGACCAGGTTAGGGGACCAGGTTAGGGGACCAGGTTAGGGGACCAGGTTAGTGGACCAGGTTAGTGGACCAGGTTAGTGGACCAGGCTAGTGGACCAGGCTAGTGGACCAGGCTAGTGGACCAGGCTAGTGGACCAGGTTAGGGGACCAGGTTAGGGGACCAGGTTAGGGGACCAGGTTAGTGGACCAGGTTAGTGGACCAGGTTAGTGGACCAGGCTAGTGGACCAGGCTAGTGGACCAGGTTAGTGGACCAGGTTAGGGGACCAGGTTAGTGGACCAGGCTAGTGGACCAGGTTAGTGGACCAGGCTAGTGGACCAGGTTAGTGGACCAGGTTAGTGGACCAGGCTAGTGGACCAGGCTAGTGGACCAGGTTAGTGGACCAGGCTAGTGGACCAGGTTAGGGGACCAGGTTAGTGGACCAGGTTAGGGGACCAGGTTAGTGGACCAGGTTAGTGGACCAGGTTAGGGGACCAGGTTAGTGGACCAGGTTAGTGGACCAGGTTAGTGGACCAGGCTAGTGGACCAGGCTAGTGGACCAGGTTAGTGGACCAGGTTAGTGGACCAGGTTAGTGGACCAGGTTAGTGGACCAGGCTAGTGGACCAGGTTAGGGGACCAGGTTAGTGGACCAGGTTAGTGGACCAGGTTAGGGGACCAGGTTAGTGGACCAGGCTAGTGGACCAGGTTAGGGGACCAGGTTAGTGGACCAGGTTAGTGGACCAGGTTAGGGGACCAGGTTAGTGGACCAGGCTAGTGGACCAGGTTAGGGGACCAGGTTAGTGGACCAGGTTAGTGGACCAGGTTAGGGGACCAGGTCAGTGGACCAGGTTAGTGGACCAGGTTAGTGGACCAGGTTAGGGGACCAGGTCAGTGGACCAGGTTAGTGGACCAGGTTAGTGGACCAGGTTAGGGGACCAGGTCAGTGGACCAGGTTAGTGGACCAGGTTAGTGGACCAGGTTAGGGGACCAGGTCAGTGGACCAGGTTAGTGGACCAGGTTAGTGGACCAGGCTAGTGGACCAGGTTAGTGGACCAGGTTAGTGGACCAGGTTAGGGGACCAGGTTAGTGGACCAGGTTAGTGGACCAGGTTAGTGGACCAGGCTAGTGGACCAGGCTAGTGGACCAGGCTAGTGGACCAGGCTAGTGGACCAGGCTAGTGGACCAGGTTAGTGGACCAGGTTAGTGGACCAGGTTAGTGGACCAGGCTAGTGGACCAGGCTAGTGGACCAGGTTAGGGGACCAGGCTAGTGGACCAGGTTAGTGGACCAGGTTAGTGGACCAGGCTAGTGGACCAGGGTAGTGGACCAGGGTAGTGGACCAGGTTAGTGGACCAGGGTAGTGGACCAGGGTAGTGGACCAGGTCAGAGGAGTGGGCAACACAGGTCAGTAAACTTGAGAACACAAGTAAGTAGAAACACATATGTACCTCAAATGGGACAGCTCCCGATGGAGAGCGACTCTCACACCAAGTAGTGATGTATATTTCTTAGATTCTGCATTTTAAGATAACCAGTTAGAATAACGTCAGACTTGGCAAACACAGGAGCCCTTCGCACACAGGTACCTGATGTCTGGAGGACAGATTTGATGAACAGCTGAAGAAATGATTGCAGAGCAGTGGCAATGCCCTTGTACACAATACCGAGTACCAAGAGAGCGTGCACTGACTGCTCCAAGCGTAGGTAGAATGTACCCATTTCTGCAAAATAGTTCAGAATCCGTCCACAGGCCTCATAACTGGTACCCACAACATACAATCCTCTGGTGGGCTGGAACGCAGTGGTCTCCTGTGCAGTGGGCAAGAAGGGATGATAACATGTAGGCACACACACACGTCTTCCCTCAGCAGCCACACACCTCATCCAGGGTGTAGTGGGCCGAGGGGGTACCATGGAGAACACAGTAGGTGGACTGTACCAGCTGGTTCATTGTACACAGTGTGGTGAGAGGTGGGGAAACCCCTGCCAGGGAGAGAAGGCCTCTCATGTACACTTTATGGACCAAGTCAAAAGCTCCCGGCCCCGCCTCCGTGAGGTAGGGAAGAGATCTGAACAATTGTCACATGACAAACACACGTATACTATGTGACAGCCATGTGATACGCATTGAAGGAACAGACCTCTCAGAGGTGATGGACGTGTATGCTTGTTGTGGAGGTTCTGATAGGTCAAGCTGGGACCACACAGACGACCAGGAGTCATTTGAGCAGGTTGTGTCGTCTTCAGAGTGACCTATGCCACTATCAGACAAATCAATGGGGTCAGCAAGGTCAGTCTGTTGCTGTACTGGAGCAAGGGCAGATCCCTCGGAGAATATAGAGTCTCCTCTTGGCCTGTACGAGGTAGGAGCATGCGGGAAGGAATACCCCTCGACGTACTGCGGCAGAGATAGCACAAAGCAGCTGTCAATTGCTGTGCGGCGTGAGAGGGCACTCAGTAAAGTCGTAGTCTTCCTCTCCTTTGCCTAAACAAGGAAGGGTTAACACCACTGGCAACACAGAGACTTGAGATGGAGCATACACTCACGTGATACCATCCATTGAAGCCTGTTCCTGGTTCACACGATAAAACAGATCTACCGTGTTCTCTACATCTCTGTGACAATTCTAACATTTTCTTCAAATTCATCTCAAGAGTTTCAGAAAGAGTGACTGGCTTAGGTTCAAAGGTCAGAGAGTTGGACAGCTTGTAGAGCAGATACAGGACACTCTCCTTCCATCCCATATCTACAGTGTTAGCAACACAGACGCATGTACCAGTGGTTGAACATGTTAGTAAATAATCAATTTACCGGAGAGAGTGAGTGTGTTCAAAGCCTTATCCAGCTGCCTCCCTTGCTCCTCTCTGCCCGATGTCCTGAGTACATAAACTACTCCAAAACACCTATCAATCGAGCTCATCCCATGATCTAAGCTTTTCCTATACAATGGGAACCACTGGTACCGTCTGAAGAGAATTATCTCATAAGCAATCTTCAGTGCTTTTCTGGAAAAGTTTCTCTTCTTTATTTTTTCTACTGCCAACAAAGGAACAGGACGAGGTAGCGCACACAATTCGAATGAAAGATCACCTCGTAAGTTTAATGAAATAAGTTCGTCATAGATTCCTTCTCCCAACAACAGGATCAATTCCCTTACATCTTCCAGTTGGCGCGCCATTTTTGTGTTCACGTGACCATCCTAAGGAGCAAAAATGGTTGCCAAAGTCATAGTATAGTACTGAAGTAAACAAAGACTATTTGTCATGGAGATAGCATCTGGTGGTGTTGTGATCGAAGGGCACATTTGCCCTAACTGCAAGAAGCTTTGTGATGGGATAAATGACCTCCAGAAGCATTTTGAACAATGCGACAGTACAAACAAGATCGACTCTTGGAAAAAGAATGTCTCCAATATGATTGGAAAGGCCAAGAACCGCATCAAGGCGACGGTAAACATCTCGGAACACCACCCGTCTCCTGTAGTATCCTCTTTGGAAGAGGACACAGAGCCCCTTGTGGTCACCAACGTCGTAGGTTGGAACAGATTTGAAGGAGAAAATGTGATGGGAACAGTGACCAAGTTGACGAATGAGTTCCTGGACATGCGCGGGTCGCACATCATCCGCGTTAACGAGCGAGTGTGCACACGGATAAAGAACATGCATAAGGTACGTATGTCCTGTTAGTTGGCCATGTATGCAGATCTACATCAACTCTGCCTGTCTGCTACATTAGCTGTTTGATGTGTTATCAAAAGAAAGGATTTCCAGTCCAAAGAAGCTGAAAGGTATGTGTATGATGGGAAGCCCATCATTTGCAGAGGTACTGAAGAATCTCTCCATCAACATGATCGTAGATGGTGGTCATTTTGATGGTAATGGAGATAGTATTTATGATAATGTGATTATATTGATGGTAGTGTGGTGATGTTGATGGTAGTGTGGTGATGTTGATGGTGAACTAATCATTTTATCCCAATCACCACTAGCTACAGAGAAAGGAGCTGTAAAGTGGATTGATGACAAAGATGTCCGCTACTGCCGGACCTGTTGCCGTGGTTTCGGGTTGAAGAGGCGTCGACATCACTGTCGCGTGTGTGGTGGGATTATGTGCAAGACCTGCTCATACCACCTCCCGTACAGAGACGCTGGTAGGTGTACAGTCTCTCCTTCTGTTTACCTCATGCACAAGAGCCGTGTGTCTTGCAACTCCAGCTGTTGTCATTGGTCACAAGTTGGGGGTGAGGGTGAGGGTGCCCCAGCCGGGTCTATTGAGGAAGAAGAAGCATCCCAAATCCCCAGAAGATGATGAAGACCCTGAAGATGAGGATAGCTTTCTTGTTTGTATGGAGTGTGATATTTTATTGAGGAAGTGAGTCCATTGATGCCTTCCCTTGTGGTGCACATATCCACTTATCACAAGTGACACCTATTGTTGGTCTAGTGGAGTGGTGTATACCAAGTCTGCTGGCTTCAGAGTGGCCTGTAACCTGTGTATGGTCACTCTATTGTGCATTGGGCCTCCGTGTCCTGTGTGGTGTGCTGATTTGTCAGCAGAGACATATTTGGTGATCCTGTAACACTACAATACTTGCTTTCATTGCATCCCTTGATAGGCAGCTAATGGTGGCCAGAGAAGCCATGGAAGTACCTCCCCCAGTGGTCAGACTTCACTCTGTGAGTAGCTGTGTGCCAATGACTGCAGTCAACCGGCAGCTCTCTGTGTGCTGTGTGTGTGTGTGTGTGTGTGTGTGTGTGTGTGTGTGTGTGTACTAGTATACTAGCATATATGCACTGTTGTTTCCTTCCCAAACTACTAGCATATGCTTGAAGTGCGAGACGAAATCAACTCTTTAAAACCAAATTATTTGCGTATTTGTGAATCTCTTATGTAAGTTGAACTGCCTTATCTACATCTCTCCACTACTGACACACCTCCACTGCTAGCACACCACTACTAGCACGCTACTACTAGCACACCTCCACTACTGACAACTCCACTACTGACACACCTCCACTACTGACACACCTCCACTACTAGTACACTACTACTAGCATACCTCCACTACTGACAACTCCACTACTGACACACCTCCACTACTGACACACCTCCACTACTGACACACCTCCACTACTGACACACCTCCACTGCTGACACACCTCTACTGCTAGCACACACCCACTACTGCCACACCTTTGCTACTGACCACTCCTCCACTGCTGACACACCTCCACTGCTAGCACACATCCACTACTAACCCTAACCCCCACTACTGACCCCACTTCCTCATAGTGCGGGAGAAACCACTTTTAATCTGGACAGGGCTCAAGTGGAGAGGGTTAGGATAGTCAAAGCTTGTGAAAGGTTTGATGGGATTAGGTGCGCATGTCTTGTGTTTGCTTCCTTGACATTTGCTGACCCATGCTCTATTTCTGTTCACTAGTAAACGGATTCTCTCGCTGTGTGATGCTCCAGGAAAGACACCCATTACTCCTAGGGAAGAACGGTTGTACAAGAACATCCGCCAGTCGGCAGCTGTGTTCCTACAAGCAAACATGATCTGCTTGCAACCTCTGCCTCAGCCAGAGGAGTTGCAGGAGATGCGAAAGGCCAGGGAAAGGGAGAGACTAGAAGCAGAGAGAAGAGAAGCAGAGCGGAGGAGAGAGCGCAAAGAGGCTGCTTTGAAGCAGAAGATGCAATCTACCATGTATGTAGACGGGGATGTATCACTCGGCTCTGAGCCTCCTGGTCAGGACAGAGCCAGGAGGAGGGGAGAATCCGGTAGTGTGGCATGGATTCCTGAGTCAAACCCTGTAATTAAAGAGGAGAATGATCCCTTCCTGCTCCAGTACCAGCGTCTGGTGGGCTACATCGAGCAAGCTCACAAAGCAAACCGATTGGATGAAGTGGAAGCACTGGAGGTCTCCCTACGGCAAATTGAAAGAGAAATTATAGAGAGAAAGTATCAAACACTTGACAGAAATTAGTGTTTGTTGTCAGTTATTTTTTGAGCTCAATTACATTCACTTACCGTAGTGCGTGTGTATGTATCCTTGTGTAGTGGTTGTCTTCAGATGTCTGTGATTGTGTTTGTTCTACCGACTACAGGTTTGTCTGTGGATTGAACTGACAACCCAAAATACCATGATGTCCTAAATATTATGATGAAATTAATATAATATTGCATCATTTAATGATCTACGCATGTCCCAATATTAACATCTAGCTATATGGAGCTCATATAACCTCAGCTATCAATCATTCAGTGATCCATGTTCCAGTCGTACATCATTCAATAGCACATCAGATGTAGGATCACCCACTCAGTCTACATCGTGTTGCGTCATTGTCGGGACCAGCAAGTCTCGGAACAATCTCATTACTGAAAGTGGATTAGCATGAGCTAAGACCCCTGATGGCTGCCTATTCACCCCGTCCCACACACAGTTAACAAGATAAAGTCTTGATTGACCTCAATGATGTTAGACAGGAACAGTGAACACGGTGTTTGTCCTAGTGAATGAGAGGAAGCCACTGGTGGAGGACCACAAGTGAATGAGTCAATGCAGAAGTAATAAAGTTACTCGAAGACCCCTTGAGTGACTATTGTTACATAGTAACGCAATTTACTACCGACAACTTCCATCTCGGGACCGTCACACATTGGAAAGGTTTCCGAATACAAGTACCTAGAGGAAGAATTTGTGTAAACAGTGAAAAAACGTCTTTCAGCATTCGACAGGAAGTCATTATCTTCTGAAGCGCATGTGATCACGTGAGATATCAGGACGCAGGATGTTGCGCACAAATGAAATGGCTTCCAGAACTGTTATAAGAGCAAGCGGAGTGCGGCGGGAATCAGCGTGGATCTCAGCAGTACCAGACCAGAAGCTACCATGGACTCGAAGCGGGCCACTCTGTCAGTCGTGTTATTGTGCGTGACTGTTGTTACACTTGGACAAGGTGAGCAGAGCACGTACACCAGTCGCTAGCTGGTCATCACAGGTTGAGAGATTGTTCTGGTGCAAATATTATTGATAACACTAACAAAATTTCAGTAAAGTACCTTCAAGTAACGTGTGTTCTTGTTATACACATTAGACTATTGATCTTATTATTAGTATTATCGTGATGATTGAGCTGTTTTACTCTCCTTGACTTACAGATTTCGGCGACTTCTTCAGTAACCCTACTAACGTTCGAAATGTCATAAATGAAGCTCGAACCATCATGGACAGAGCCAGAGCAATGAGGCAAAAGATGGAAGAAGCCCCTATAGACTACAATAAACTGTCTGCAAACATTGTATTCCGAAGATTCTTTAAGAGAGACTGCACAGGAGCTAGAGAAATTGCAGACAGTAGGAAGATGTTGGAGATCATGGTTGAACGGATTGATCGTGCACGTGGTTGGACTGGACGTCCTGGGGAAGGCATTCCTACCGAAGTGATGAATGAACTGATGGAAGCGTCCCTGTGCAACGTGGCTCCCCCTATCTGTGACCCCAATGTGATGTACCGGTCCATTAATGGTACATGCAACGACCTGGGAAATCCCCTGGAGGGAGCTGCCTTCAGCTCTTTCCGAAGACTATTGCCTGCTAATTATGAGGACGGACTCCAACAGCCAGAAGGGTTCGAGCAGGCATTTAGCCTCAGTAATCCCCAACCCTTCGACCCACCACGGCCATCAGCTAGGTTAATCAGCCAGCAAATCATCCGGGATTTACCCGACGATCAACCCGATGCTACTCTGATGCTGATGCAATGGGGACAGTTCATTGATCACGATTTTGCCTACCTCATTGAGGCTAGTGTGCTGGAACCCGAAGAGGAGGAGTGTGAGGGGTGTGACCCCATTGGAGAGTGTATTCCCATTCAAGTTAGAGATGATGACCCTGATTTTGGTCTCAACACGCCAAATCGTGCCAATTGTCTTCGCTTTGAAAGAGCAGCTGCAGTTTGTAGGCCACGCATACCTGGAATATTCAACCCGCGTGAACAGCTCAATCAAATCACAAGTTGGCTGGATGCGTCCATGGTGTACGGCTCTCTTGATGAGGAACAACCGTTGCTGAGAGAGTTTCGAGGGGGTCGTCTTCTTGAAACACTTATATCAGTTAATGGGCGTAACCAACGTTTCATGCCTCTGGACCCTGCTCCAAGGATGCCTTGCCTGCCTCCTCGACCATGTTTCAGAGGTGGAGATCTTCGGGCCAACGAGCAGCAGGGTTTGACAGCCATGCACACCATTTGGGTGCGTTACCATAACAACCTTGTCCGCAGACTGGCACAACTCAATCCAAGTTGGGACGATGAGAGGTTATTTCAGGAAACGAGAAAGATTGTATATGCCGTAGTAGAGGCCATCACATTCAATGCCTACCTTCCCCGAATGCTTGGTAGAGAATTTTTCGATACTCATATTGGACCATATAGAGGGTATAACCCTGCATTTGATGGCGACCTCGTAAATTCTTTTGGTGCAGCAGCTTACCGTATTGGTCACAGTCAAGTCCAGCCCTTCCTACAGAGGTTGGATGCAAATGGACAGAGTATCCTTGAAGGTCCATTGAGTTTGGAATTAGCCTTCTTCAACCCAGATGAACTCATCAGAGGAGGAGGAGTGGAGCCTTTGACGAGAGGACTTTTGGCATCCCAGTCTCGGAAATTGGATGAGTTTGTGACCAGATTCCTAACAACTAGACTGTTTGCTCAGAGTAGTGAAGATAGAATTGGAATGGATCTTGTTGCCCTTAACATCCAAAGATCACGTGACCACGGTATCCCACCATATGGGGTCTTCAGGACCTTCTGTAGGAATCAACTGGGCCTATTTGGGCAGTTTGCCAATACTAAAACACGGGATCTATTTGTAAAACTGTACGGCTCTGAGGATGATGTGGACCTGTGGCCGGCTGGAGTAGCTGAAATACCAGTTCCTGGGGGCATTTTGGGACCAACGTTTGCTTGTATTTGGGTCTTCACCTTCCTAGGAATGCGAGAAGGAGACAGATTTTGGTATGAAAATCCCGGGGTCTTCACACCAGCGCAGTTAGCAAACATTCAGGATAGTGGTACTCTGTCAAGTGTGATTTGCAATGCATCTCCTGACATTGGAAATATACAGAAAGATGCGTTCAGTGCCAGTGATCCTAAGGTGGACTGTAGTCTGATACCCCAGATAGACCTCCGATTGTGGGCTGAGGGGTCAACCACAAAACCCCCACCCTCAGGTGAAGAAAAATGTTGGTTCAAGGTGCAAACAATTGGTCCGACCACTCGTCGCTCAGTTGTCAGGTCTCTCTATCGCTATTCAAATGATGCCTACAGTTGGGAGAAGGGAGAGCAGAAGCCAACGGAACCTGCTGGAGCAACAACTCAAGCTGCTTGTGTACGATTCATCTGTCCCACTACAGATTCACCCGTCATTGTGGCTGTCCAGGCAGTATCAGACACACCAGTCATAAGAGAGACTGTCATTGGAGACCTTCCGCGTGACAGAGCAGCACAAATAGACGTCTACAAAGCTGAAGTTCCCCAGAGATATGGCACCCAGTTCGGTATTTATGAGAGTTTGGAAGAATGCGAAAGAGGAGGGGGCTCCTTGCGCCCTGGAACCATGAATCCATTTGGTGGAATTGGAGTCAGTTATCGATTTTGAGCTGTATCAACACTATTATTACCTCGCCACCATCACCGTTACTTTAACATTGCTATTTCTAGTTCTGTATAGGCTCTTCAATATCATCAGCTCATCTAATGTTAATCTAGTCTTCACTGTATCATAAAGCATTACCAAAGTTTGTGAATTAATAATTAGCAAGGTGACGTGGCGTGATATTATAGTAATCCAAACCGGCACAAAGTGCTCTTTAGAACTGAAACGAGGCGTGTACATTGCATAGGTGTACCACAGAGTAGGCCATACTGTACTGTACCGTAAGACTATTCGATTGTACCACAGAATAGGCCATACTGTACTGTATCGTAAGACTATTCGATTGGTGTTGGATCGGAACTTTGCCTGATCCAGATAATGCCGCGGGCAGTTGGAACAATCGGTTCAATATTACTCGAAACTATCCGACTGAGTCGCAAGCGATTCCTGTCTTGTTCTCGCCCTCTCCTAGTCCGTGCTCCTCCTTTCTCCCCAATGGATAAGAGGGTCCTGGTGATAGGGTCGGGGCACGTGTCAGGACCAGTCATAGAGTACCTTGCGCAGAACACTATGTACAGCGTAGACGTTGGTTAGTAGACCTCAAGTGACTGAAAGGCGTTGCTGTATTTACTCGTGTAATTTCTATTCTGTGACCATGCGTCAGTTATGTTTGTGTGTTGTAGGAACAAACGTCCCCGCAGAGGGACAAACGCTGCTGGAGCAACTCAAACCAAAGGTTAAGCGTAAGATCCCATTGTTGGAAGTCAACGTCATGGACGAGGACAGTCTGAGTCGAACGATCAGTAAATATGATCTTTGTATAAGGTTTGTGCTGGGTGGACCGGAGGAAGTCACCATGACAACAGAGATGAGTAGTGTCTTGTTCCTAGCCATGATGACTGTTATTACTATGGTGATTTTAATACAGACCGAACTTGATTATCCGTCTAGGGTTATGGATTTGAGTGTACACACACTAAGTTAATCATAGATATATATCAGATTCACAACGATTATCACATATATGCCACTCATGTACGATTCATGTACTTCATGTTTAAGTTTTCTGTCAGTTCTTCACTCAGCCTGTCAGATCCATAAGATTTGCATACAGGACACCTCCAGTCCTTTCCAAGTTTCCTTTTTCCTTTGCATCCAACGCTCCACCATCCAATGCTCCACCGTCCAATGCTCCACCATCCAATGCTCCACCATCCAATGCTCCACCATCCAATGCTCCACCATCCAATGCTCCACCATTCAATGTTCCACCATCCAATGCTCCACCATCCAATGCTCCACCATCCAATGCTCCACCATCCAATGCTCCACCATCCAATGCTTCACCATCCAATGCTCCACCATCCAATACTTCACCATCCGATGCTCCACCATCCAATGCTTCACCATCCAATGCTCCACCATCCAATGCTCCACCATCCAATGCTCCACCATCCAATGCTCCACCATCCAATGCTCCACCATCCAATGCTCCACCATTCAATGTTCCACCATCCAATGCTCCACCATCCAATGCTCCACCATCCAATGCTCCACCATCCAATGCTCCACCATCCAATGCTCCACCATCCAATGCTCCACCATCCAATGCTCCACCATCCAATGCTCCACCATCCAATGCTCCACCATCCAATGCTCCACCATCCAATGCTCCATGCACCATACCCTTGAAACATCCAGTGAGCACGTGCTGCTGGTCTTGTTTCTACAGCCTGGTACCAAACCGTTTCCATGTCAACGTATTGAAACAGTGCATAGACCACAAGGTCCACCTGGTGACACCCAGCTACTCCAATCCAGAGTTTGAGCAGGTATCAGCAGCTGCCAAGGACAGAGGTGTTGTGGTGTTCTGTGAACAGGGATTGGATCCTGGTATCGACCACATGTTGGCTATGGAGTGTATCGACCACGCCCATTCAACGGGAGGTGAAGTAAGAGGGTGTGGTTCAGAGTTTGTTATGGACAATGAATCTAATAATTATGACTTTGGTAGATTGTGTCGTTCGTGTCGTACTGTGGAGGTGTGCCTGCACCCGAGAACAGAGACAATCCTTTGGGATACAAGTTTAGGTGTGTACAATGTGCATATTGTGTGTGCCTGTGTGCCTGTGCGTGTGTATGTGTGTGTGTGTGTGTGTGTGTGTGTGTGTGTGTGTGTGTGTGTGTGTGTGTGTGCGTGTGTGTGTTGGGGATTGGTGAGCAGGCTGTCTTATAATGGCTTGTATGTTTATTTTGTTGTCCAGTTGGAGTCCCAGAGGAGTGCTAATGAATGCTATTAACCCCGCTAGGTATCTTCATGATGGAGAGGTATGTATGTATGGTATGTGTGTATATGTGCCTGTTGCGTTACTGACCCTACTTTCTTCAATGAGGTTGTAGAGGTTCCTGCTGGTGGGGACCTTATGAAATGTGCTAAACCAGTCACAGCCTGTGGAAACCAGTTTGAAGGCATTCCAAACAGAGACTCAATAAAGTACCGTTCGGTGTACAACATCCCATCTGTGGAGACATTGCTCAGAGGAAGCCTCAGGTACCAGGTGCGTCTGAACATGACATGTACCACCTGGGCCATCTCAGGTGGTCCTACCTCCTTGTCGGTGTGTAGGGGTATGCTGATGTGCTTCATGGCCTGCAACAGTTAGGGCTGATTGATGGAGACGACCACCCTAGACTACAGGAAGATTCAGCTGATGTTACTTGGGTGAGTTGTGCATGTGTGTGTGTGTGTGTGTGTGTGTGTGTGTGTGTGTGTGTGTGTGTGTGTGTGTGTGTTGATGTACACATCTCTGTATACTGATGCTCTCCAACATAGAGGGATATACTTGGAATGCTGATAGCAAAATCAGATGTTCGTTGTGGAAATTTAGAAGAGTCTGTAATGCAACTACTTCAGGGGAAAACCCATGTGTTTGAAGCCATTAGAGAGTGAGGCTTAGTTCTAACCCACACACACTGTATCCGTACACTCTCTGGCACTCTCTACACACACGCACATGCCCCCATATCTAGGCTGGGATTGCTATCAGACACTCCAGTAGTGTGTATGAAGACTCCAGTGGACACACTGGCTCATCACCTGGTCCAGTTACTGGCATACAGTGAGTACACAGGTGGATAATGGGATGTGAACGTGAGGTGAGGTGTGAGTCCTTCCTTAGGTCCCGGGGAGAGGGACATGGTTGTGTTGCAACATGAAATTGATGTTCGCTACTCAGAGAATAAGAAGGTACGGATGTTCCAATGTACTTTACATTCTCACTGCTGATCCCCAGCCCCCACCAGGTCCGACACACCATCACACTAGAGGCCTATGGTCATCCCATTGATGGTTACTCTGCTATGGCTCTTACAGTCGGACTTCCTGTTGCCATGACAGCGAGGTTAATCTTAGAAGGTGCAGTCACACTCTTGCTGGACCTCCTGAGGTATTCGCTGAAGTGTGTATTTGTGTGGATTATAATGCAGGTAAAATTAAAGGCCCTGGGCTACTATTCCCTCTAACACAAGATGTGTATGGTCCCATCCTGGAAGAAATGAGAGCCTCTTCCAAGAGCTGGGCTACATGGACTAAGTCCTCACAGGATATAGACTAGTTGTTGCTCAAACTAAGTCATCTGGTACCAATTTGTATGTGTGTTGTGGAATAGCTAACACATAACACTGTATACAAGTATAGTTACAATATTATTGAGATATACATGTATGTATTTGTACAAAATATGTATAATTATACCATGCCACCATACATAATACACCTACACTGTCATTGCGGTATGTTGATACACATCAGCTCATGGTTAACACACAACAATGTACACAGTCAACTGTTTGTACTCTTTGGATCATTGTCTGCATCAGCTGAGGACCCGGGGGGAGTGTCTGGGATGGTCTGGACAAGGAGAGGGGCGGATTGAGAACAGCATGTCACATGATGTCACATGACCTACCAGATCAGGTTGATAGATGTTATGAACTACAGCAGCCCCAGCAAACATGGAGAAAAGGGCAGAGAGGGCGAATAGGGAGTAGCGTGTCCAGGACAGCCCTGCAGGCATGACTCCCAGGTCACTTCAGACGATTCTGATGTCTTCTCTCTGCTTCTTTACGAAGAACAGTGTCATCTGTAGATGAAAGTTATGATGCTACCAAATGGTGACCCATGGGCGATAGGTGCCTTGAGCTCCAGCACGCAACACAATGCAGTGACTGGGCGAGTATGTATGGCTATACACATGTGCCATCATAGACCTTTAATACCTATGGTGCCATCTTAGGTGCAGTTTGTATTATCTATGGTGCCATCTGTACCAGAAATGCTAGAGTTGGAACCATTAATGCACGACCACTAACCATCAACTTACAGAACGTTTCTTTCCCAACTCGTACGTTTATCATAAACCACTCTATTCCAGCTCCGATGACCACGAATACAGGCAGAGTTTTGAACACACCAAGCTGCTTCCAGAGGGACATCTGTAGGAGGCGTGGTCCGATACGTACATAAAGGGAATTCCTCTCAATCGACCGCAGTATGCACTGTACCGGTAGACCATGCCAAGGAAGAGGAACCCCGAATCAGCTGAAGGAGGCAATGACGATAAAAAGAAGAAGAAGAAGAATCTGGATTCAAAGTTTGGAGGTATGACAGAGGAAGAAGTGATGCAGCGGCTTTTGCCAGACCACTTGAAGGCCGACCTAGATGTTATATTTGTGAGTTCGGCGTACTTGGTTTGTAGCCAATGCGGCGATAACGATTTCTTCGTTTTTGCGCGGTGTGTAGATCGGTATTAACCCCGGATTGTACTCGGCGTATACTGGGCATCACTATAGCAACGCCAGCAATCATTTCTGTAAGCTGAAAAGACAGGAATTTTGTAAGGTCCTTTTGTTGAGGTCTCCTCTATTGCACCCCTACCCCCTAGGGCCATGTTTGTACGAGTCTGGAATGATCCCTCATAAAATGAACCACAAAGATGATGCCAACTGTCTCAATTATGGGATAGGATTCACCAACATTGTTCCGAGGACAACACGCAGCAGTAACGACCTGACCCGGTGAGCTGGATTGACAAAGGGAGGAGTACAGTGGGTGTGGTTTAATACAGTCGGGAGTACAGTGGGTGTCACCGTGTGGTTTGATAGGGTTAGGAGTACAGTGGGTGTGGTTTGATAGCTACTGTAGCAATCATGAGCCTCTACCAAATTGTGGTTTGATAAGGTCGAGAGTACAGTGGGTGTGGTTTGATATGATCGAGAGTACAGTGGGTGTGGTTTGATATGATCGAAAGTACAGTGGGTGTGGTTTGATATGGTCGAGAGTACAGTGGGTGTGGTTTGATATGATCGAGAGTACAGTGGGTGTGGTTTGATATGGTCGGGAGTACAGTGGGTGTGGTTTGATAGGGCCAGGAGTACAGTGGGTGTGGTTTGACATTATCAGGAGTGGAGTTGGTCTGACGGTTTAGGTTGGCATGCTGCTCGTATTCCATCCTTAGGAAGGAGATCAAGGAGTGGTCCAAAGTGATGTTGGAGAGGATGGCGCAGCTCAAGCCTTTAGTTCTGTGCTTTAATGGGAAGGGGATTTATGAGATTTATGATGGGAAGAAGTGCGAGGTTGGGATACAGGGGAAACTACCAGGCACTGACACGGTGAGTTGTCATGGATACTCAAACTGACAGCCCGCGAACCTAGAGTGTTCTCCTCTGCAGGTTGTGTATGTCATGCCATCCACCTCAGGAAGAGCAGCTTCTCATCCCAGAAGAGCTGACAAGTTGAAATTCTTTTATGAATTAAAATCTCTCATTAGTCGACTCAAGCTGGGGAAGAAACATCAAGATACCCATCCTGTAGACAGTACGTCATCACAAGATGGCCATCCAGGAGACAATACCTCATTACAAGAAAGTCATTCTGTAGACAGTCCCTCATTACAAGATGGCCATCCTGTAGAAGGTCCCTCTTTACAACATGGCTGCCCAGTAGAAGGTCCCTCTTTACAACATGGCTGCCCAGTAGATGGTCCCTCTTTACAACATGGCTGCCCAGTAGAAGGTCCCTCTTTACAACATGGCTGCCCAGTAGATGGTCCCTCTTTACAACATGGTTGCCCAATAGATGGTCCCTCATTACAAGATGACCCCCAGTAGATGGTACTTCAGAACAATTCCTAGATGCATGCCTGGAAACAGTATCTAAAGGATTGCCTACCTGTGGAGACAAAAACTGACTTTGGCTTGTTAATTTCCACAATGTTCATCTCATTTGCATTGTTCTTACTGAGGAGGCTCAAGGTAGCCTATATCAATCAATCAATCAATCAATCAATATTATTAAAGTGCACCACACCATAAGGTGCTAGGACACGGATAGGTCCAATGTAGCACTACACACGATACAATGGCAATTGGGTTATCATACATAAGAAACAATAAATATAATAATATTATTAATAAGAAATAGGTTATGAACATTACATCTTGAAACGGGCATACCACATAGAGCTAATACATCGTCTAATACAGTTGTTTGAACAAGCAATAGATAGAATAACTGCCGTCTGTTGCTCCAGAGTTGCCCTAATATTGCTTTAATGCATTCAGTGATTACTTTATACAGCACATGTGAAATAACTGATGAATATCTTAACACTCGAATCTTTGTGAATACTGGGGTTTAATTCATCGATATAAATTCTACTGGGAATATAAATTCGTCCGGAATTTGATCTGAACCACGTTCACACCTAGTATGCATTCCTACGCGTAACTGCAATAGTGAATTTATACTATAATTTATATTGCGTGAAAAATGGCCGATTTCAAAACGCCGACAATTAGAATTTGGTCTAGAATTCGAGCGCAAGGGCTTCGACGAACGTCAGATCTTCAGCAAAGGTTCTTCTAAACCTCTTAGACACGATTAAGTAATCCCAGTGCCTGGAGGCGGCCTAGTTTTCGAATTGAACATTTAGGGCAACTTTAAATAGCGCAGATAATAACAATAAAATAGATAGGTCACGGTGGCGGGGTGGTCAGGTGACACGACTCTAGGCTCCAGGTCGCGGGTTCGAATCCTCCAAAGGACGGTTTTTTTCTCTGAAAAAAAATAGCTCACTTCCTGGTGGTCAGTCGCAATACTCTCTACAAAGAACCGTAGGGGGGAGCTTTGGGACTCGCGGCTGACCTCCCAGCTAGAATAGTGTCTTCTGCATTCGTAGAATGACCAAGTACACAGTCTCTGTGGAAAGTCCCTGTAAAGCTCTACATATATAGGTGTCTTCGACCCTGAGTGGGTGACCTTTTTAACTTTTTCAAGTTCGAGTTCGAGTCGGACATTTTCTATTCTGTGTTTTCGGTGAAAAATGGCCACAGATTGCAGTCGTTTCTTGCAGGACGTCAACAACCTCTCTGTGTCTTGCCCTAACCACAGTGGGCCTGGTAAGTAGCGTTTTGTCTGTCCTATTACACATGATAACAGAGTAAGAAGCATATTGCTAGGAGCAATCGGGCGAAGTGGTAAAGTCATCGTATTGCTGTCGATCATGATTTGAACAGAACAGTTGATAAACCTCGAAAACAGAGAGCTTTAAATCTGTTGCGTTTTTCTTTGTTTCTACAGTTGATCAGCATTTGGATGCACCGTTCACTTTCTTTGTTCATGTGTTGAAACTGTCCCTCTGTCTGCTCCTGCTGGTTGTCCTTATCGTTTCTTTCCATTCGTGAGTGTCATCTGATGTTCATGTGTGTGAAATCACATGATAGTCGCATGCCCTCACTTTATTCCTCCAGTGTGCGGCTACTGAACAGAGTGATCAGCTGTGTATCCACATGTGCTGTATACTGGATATTGTACATCCTATCTGTTGGGTTGAAGTGAGTCTCTGGTGATGTAGAGAGATGATTAAGCTTCACATCCTGTCTCACCCCTATAGATCACTTCTGGTTGTTGTTTTCCTTCCGCTGACGTCCCCTGAGAGCACTTCAGAATACCGCGCTATGACGTCTGTGGGAGTCATTTCAACTTCTGTTGTGCAAATTGCTGTGGTGAGTCTTGTGGCTTCCCTTATGGACCCTCAAGTAGTTGTTATTATTTACTTGAAGTCATACGTGTATATTTGTTAAAGTCCATCCCATATTAACTTATTAGGTGTTTTTCTTATTTGTTGCTTTGGACCACGAAAGACTCTTCCGATCTCCTAAGAATGCCATATCTATTGGTTCAGCTACCAATGCTAGATGCGTGACAGCATTAAAGCCTTCGTTCAAGACACATGTTAGTTGCTTATGAGTGTAGCTACCATTACTGGCCTAACTTTGGTAACACCTGTGTAACAGTGGTGATGTCCTAGCATATCATTATCCCAACTGTTCAGGTGTTCAGCTGGTTGCGCCTGTCCCTGTTGTTCCTGTGTATTGCAACTCTGCTGGTCTTTGCTGCTCTCCAAGTATTTGTCCAAGTCAGTGCATACAACAGGTACGTATATACACACCCACTAACACACCTACTTTAGCTATAGACTGAGCAAGAGTCCATTTGTAAGGAATTATTCCACAGACCATGTCTGGGTGGATAGACTACTGCTCCAAGTAACTCCATGTGCAGGTTCGTATGCAAACTGTCTACATGTGTGCTGTCCTCTTTAGTTACTGCACTGCCATCTATGCTGTTGGGTGGAGCTATGTTGGACTTCTGGTGTTGTTGAGGTTGGGCGTGGTCATGCAGGTTGTGGACATCATGTTGATAAAAGACCCATCATTGAAACCCACATGGAAAGCAAAGGTTGGATCCATGTTGTCTGTAGTGTACACGTTATGGTCACATGTTCTTTGCCGTACCAGGGCCTAGTGTTGACTGCACTGGTACTCAACTTGGGAGAGGACCTTCCCAGCTTTGTCCTGACAAATGTGCACCTCATTGTTGACGGTCTACAACCCCCCTGTGTCCTCTACATCGGTACACTGTACGATCTCCTCCAACTCCTGGCTCTCTGCTCCTTGCCTTTCATGATGCTATTTGTGAGGGCTCAATTCAACAGGATTGAACAGGTTAGTGGGTTGTGACGCACCCTCTAGGGTTCATGCTGAATTGGGACACACCCCATCATAATACTGGCAACATTGAGATGAAATGACAAATGACACACACCCTTATTTAAATTATCAATACACACCTCTTTTGTGTTGGCCACACCCCTTCATTGCTGTAATCCTTGGATGTGTACAGGTGTGTCGTCATGAGATGGTATATGAAGTTGCCAGGCAACTCCAAGGGGACACTGCCGAGACCGGGAGCATTGCCAGTGTCCAGTCCGACACTGTGGTGCTGGTCAGACCACAACGTACAGTTCGCTCCACTCCAGCAAGACTATGACCAATTGTGTACATGGACACGATCTAGTATTTCAATGAACTATGTAATAATAGTGTACTTCAACTCAAAATGTATTAATTTCAACATGTGTACATGACCAGTACAAAGGATGATGATGTGGTAACAGTAGCTCTGTCTTGTTGATGGAGATCCCATAGAGCAGTTTGTGTGCAAGTGAGCTAGACAGCCACCTGCTAGCATGACCCAGGGTTGAGAGCCCTTTGCCAATCTACATAAGTAGATAAGAATATGTACATAACAGCAGTAATTCTACACACCACTTGGGACAACACACATACATCACACAAAACACGTACAAACAGCCACTAGCTAAATGTGGTGATAATCTTTTGATAGCTAGTGGCGTTGAGAAACGCCGGGGAAGGGTTGGGAGGATGAGAACTAGAGAGAAGAAAGAGAAGAAACGTTTGACAAAGAGAAATTGAGACCTTGAGATGGAGAGGGAAAGAAGAGAAAACAAAGAGAAAAGATAATACAAAACAATTGTGTTATGCGAGTACCAAATAAAAACAAGTGTAGATGAAATGGTGCGTGAAGGTGTTAAGGTTTTGAGTTGAAACAAATGGCTTCAACTAATGGATGCAAGCCACTCAATGCTGATGAGCCACTGTTGCTTGGTAGGCCTGGTGGATCTTGTTGATAAACCCATCGTCATTCTAGTCAGTGGGAGGATAGCAAACAGTAATACACACACCATGGACAGGATACGACAACCTACGTACTTGAAGCAACCTGATCAATGTGGCCCTCAACTGTTCTTTGGTTAGTAGTGGTACACTACTGGAGGAAGGTGTGGTCCCACGACTGATGGTGGGTGTGCCACTGGTGGAGGGTGTGGTTACACCATTGATGGTGGGTGTGGTCACACCATTGATGGTGGGTTTACCACTGGTGGAGGGTGTGGTCACACCATTGATGGTGGGTGTGCCACTGGTGAAGGGTGCGGTCACACCATTGATGGTGGGTGTGCCACTGGTGAAGGGTGCGGTCACACCATTGAAAGTGGGTGTGATCCCATTACTACTGGCAGAAGATGTGTTTGTCTTGCACATATTTCCTGGTTTGCTGAAATCTCCAGGGGACATCAACTTTGTTCCTTTCCTGGGAGTACCAAGTCCTGAACTCGACACAGCAGATGTGCGTCCAGGTACAACAGGTGCGGGTTTAGCCGAGGCTTTTGGTTGTGAATCAGGTGACGATGTCCTGGGCATGCTCGAGGGACCACTGGTACTGCTCTTCTTTTCAACAACTCCTGATTTCTCTGTGGTGGTCATGCCTCCTTTGACTGGAGATGGTTGGGATTTTGAGGTATAGTGGACAGGCTCTGACTTCATCCCGGCAGACACCATCAGAGGAGGCTTCTCGGGGAAGTCCTGAGACGTGCCTATCAAGGGACTGCTCAACGTGTTAGGAGAAGGTACCTCCATGACAGGAGACAGGGTATCGGATGGCTTCGAGGAGGACAACAGTCCGAGAATGGCAACACCTGCTGTGGATGATGGTGGCAACGACTGCTTGATTGGTGTATTTTGTGTGGGCGGGGTAGACAAGGTGATGTCATCAGGAGGTGAAATTTCCGACAAGATGGATCGTTCAACCTCCTCCAACGAGAGAAGTCTTTGAGGCGGTGGGGAAGAAGACTGCAGACTGCCAGTGATGGGTGGAGTTGAGCCAGAAAACAGTTTCCTCTTCACTGCGGCCGTCATTTCCTCCGAACCTGCAGTGTGGTTGACCTTTGACAACACCGGGCTGCCACTGCTGCTCCTCCCCACGGAGCCATTGCTGTGATGTCGGTGAGAATCATTTGATTCAGAGGAGCTTCTGGACAGCCTCTGCCTCTTATCTCGCCCTGGCTTCCTACCACCTGTGGCATGGGCTTTGCTGAACCTCTGTTCAGGATCACTGTGGTTGTCCCACTGTCCGTGATACCGGGAGGTCTCCTGAGATGGGATGGAGCTACGTCTCTCTTCCAGGCCATTATGATGTGTAGTTGATTTGCTGGGAAGACTGCTCTCATCGCCTACATTCAATAGGCTAAACAAAACAACACAACACAATAAACACAAACAATAGCAAAACAACAACACATTAACAACTTACTGTTGGATATCTCTACCACACCTCTTTGCCGTCTCCTTGTCGGAGAAGCACATACCAAATATTCCACCTGCAAATCACCAACCAAGCATCACATTTGAGAGATGGTAAGAAGGGGTGTGTCGTAAGAGGGTATGCTACACCCACCAACCTTCCTGTTCTTTGATCATGACAAACCGCTCTTTAACCATGAACTCCATGGTGGGGACCAGCAACATCATCATGTTGTCACTGGAAAGTCGGTTCAAGAGGAACAGCCCGTGAGGGTGACCCCCTGACCTGGGAGATGTAGAACAGTGTCTTGAATATCCTGACATAAACCTCTACACCAGACTACACACCAATCCGCCTGTACAACAACAAGCGGAGGGACCTACCTCGAATATACGAACAGGGCGCCCTCCATAGACTTCCTCTCCTAATAAATGATACGAGGTAAGACAATATCGAAGGAACTACCCAACAGTGACCGTCCAACGCGGTCATCTCACCCAAGTACTATTGGCCGAGTCATAACCGTACAGAACAACTTGAGGAAACTTCGACAAGATGGACTTGGCACATTCATCCTTGCGACGTACGCTGAGTAAGTTAATTTTTTCTTCTTTGCTGCTCATGGCGTTGAAAGTTTTGACTGTTTTCTACTTTTAAAGTCGTTTTTTCGGACCGAACCGGTCCATCGAACTAACCGTATCTTTAACTACAATGGGTGTGATGACGTAATAGCTGAGGTCAACAATTTGCCACTTGAAGGGAAATACCCAATTAAAATGGCGTCCGCGAGGGATATGAGAAGTGGACAACATCATTCATCTGTATATAAAGGTACCAGGAGAAGTAGAAGCAGAAGTCCGAGAGAGTAGGTTTATTTTACTTGTCTCGAGAGATCATAAAATCAAAAATTCAATTTTTGCTGTAGTAAACGACGACACGATGACCGCCATAGCGATAGCCGTAGACACGATGAAAGACGCAAGGAGGACGGACGTGCAGACAGGTCCAAACGACACGAGGATGTCAGAAAAGGTTACCACAAAGATGGCCATGGTAGTCATCACCATGGAAACAGTAGAGAACACAGATCACAGGGAATGAGAGATACACATCAACATGATGACAGACGAGCCACCCATCACGACAAGGTTACAAGTGATGACAGACGAACCACCCATCACGACAAGGTTACAAGTGATGACAGACGAGCCACCCATCACAACAAGGTTACAAGTGATGACAGACGAACCACCCATCATGACAAGGTTACAAGTGATGACAGACGAACCACCCATCACAACAAGGTTACAAGTGATGACAGACGAACCACCCGTCACGATGTGGGTGGAAGTGACAAATTAGAAAGGCGAAATGATTACTCTAAACAGAAGCAAAGACATCGTCGTGAGATTGAAGAAATTGATGACGAAGATTACGAGTGCGTGACCATGTGTCATACATCTGCTCTGGTTTCTATTTGCTAGTTGTGTGTTAGGTTCGGGCAGTCCTCTACTAGTGGAGCTGACAAGAAAGCAGAGAAGGAGAAACCAAATTTTGGTGTTTCTGGCAAACTGGCAGCTGACACAAACACTTATAAGGTGTGTAGTTACTATGGCAACATCTGATAGGTCTTTAACATGCCATCTCCCCCCAGGGAGTAGTGATCAAATATAGTGAGCCTCCTGAGGCTCGTAAGCCCAAGGTGAGGTGGAGGCTGTATCCGTTCAAAGGAGAGGAGACATTGCGTGAGTTGTTTGAATAATGTATGGTCTCAGCCTGGTTCATCCTGCCTCTGGCTATCCACAGCTGTCCTGCATATTCACAGGCAAAGTGCCTATCTTATTGGGAGAGATCGACATGTAAGCACTGGGGTTAACCCTTGTGTATATTCTGATGGATCTGCACACACACACGCACGCACGCACGCACGCACGCACGCACGCACGCACACACACACACCATTGTTACATCCATATTTGCTTAGATTGTAGATATTCCTGTTGACCACCCATCTTGCTCCAAGCAACACGCTGTGTTACAGTACCGACTAGTGGACTACCAAAAACTGGATGGATCCACTGGGAAGGCCACCAGGTAGGGGAGCCCAGTAACCTAATTGGTGTTTGCAAATTGTAGGGTTTTCCTCCTTGCTAGGCCCTACCTCATCGATCTGGAATCCACCAATGGTACCTACATCAACAACGACAAAATAGAACCTGCAAAGTATTATGAACTCAAAGAGAAAGTGAGTATTTTGTATATATCATACATGTCACCCGATGGAATGCCAACACCATTGACACACCACCTCCCTGTACTCGAAGTACTGTAAGACACCATGTGAGATGAGTGTGCTGCAATCTCATGCATGCTGTGTGTGTGTGGCAGTGTGACTGTGTTGCAAAGTGGTCATATTCCCCTTTAGGATGTCATCAAATTTGGATTCAGTTCGAGAGAATATGTTGTTTTACACGAACAATCAGTTACTATGCCTACCTCCGAGGATGATTAACTATATTCATAGTCTGTATTAATATTCCATGTGTTTATTACGGTGAAAATGGCGTCATCCATCGAGCAGGACGAAGATCCGATTCGTACGTCCCCGGCATGTATCCATTCGCAGTAGACTAGATGGTACCAGATTAATTTATTCCAAACTTTAGAGAAAATGGACTACGAGTCGATGGACCCCACCCAGTGGAAGGACCAGGATCACTACCAGGTCCTCGGCCTGGGAGACCTGAGGTACAAGGCCACGAAGGAAGACATCAGGAAGACATGTAAGCAGAGAAATAGCACATAGATGATCCACTACTCAACTCACCACAGATCTCGAACGGGTCCAACGTCTAGCTACACTCAGAGGCAGTTTATTGCCCTAAATAATCTTGTCTTCCGTAGACCGCCAGCTTATACTCAAGTACCACCCTGACAAGCAGGCAGCAACGGGGGAAGTCCCGAATATTGAAAATGTGTTTGCATGTATCAAAACAGGTTAGTGTCAATGTGCCAGGCTGGCAGTGTGGATTGCAGCAGTTCAAGGAGAATGTCGTTTTCCTTTTGCAGCTTATGACATCCTGGCTGATCCTAAGAAACGCCAGGCCTACGACAGTGTAGACCCAGAATTTTCAGATGAGATACCTTCTATTAATGCTCAATCCAAGGAGAATTTTTTTGAAGTATTTGGGCCTGTGTTTGAGCGAAATTCAAGGTACTCACCCCATGTGATGGACATCCAACACATGTGCTCTGTGAACTTGTGACATAGGCCACATCCAAACCACCATCTATCATCACACCCTTTTCTGCACAGATGGTCAACACAAAAGCCAGTACCACAGTTAGGAGATGAACATTCAACTTACGAAGAAGTAGACCAATTTTATAGTTTTTGGTGGGTAACACAGATTATCAGTGCTGGTGACTAATCATGTCGGTTTATATGTCCAAAATCATCAAAAATAAGATCAAAGTCTTTATGTCCACTTGCCTGTCTATCTGTTTGCCTGTCTGCCTGTCTGTCTGTCTGTCTATCTGTCTGTTTACTGAGCTGTCTGTCAACATGGTAGGTATGCCTTTGACTCATGGAGGGAGTATTCTTATCTTGACAAAGAAGATTCGAAAAAAGGAGAAGAGTAGGTGGTGGTGAAGTCACATGATTTTCACCTGATGTTATGTGTGCATGTGTTCAGTCGCGAGGAGCGACGTTGGTTAGAGAAGCAGAACAAAGCTGAACGACTGCTGAGGAAGAAGGAGGAGAATGCTCGCATTAGAATGCTAGTTGGTATGTCTTTCTAGCTTGACCCTCAATTTGCTGACGAGAACACTTTCACTCAGGGGGTGGGGGTAGTGGGTACAGATGACTTCCCTCAGCCAGTCAGCCACCTCCGGCAAGAATACCTTGCTAACGTGATTTGTCACTTCCCCTTTATCGTCTGGTCATCTGTGTTTCCCACAGACAATGCTTACAACTGTGATATGAGGGTAAAGAAATTCAAAGAAGAAGAGAAGATGTTGAAAGAGTCACTGAAGAAAGCCAAAGAAGAAGCTTCCAGGAGACAGGAGGAAGAGAGAGAGCTGGTTAGTCCTCTCTGATCAGTGGATTGTGTCCTTGTGGTGCACCAGGTCCAGTACTCCCAGGAGAGGCAACAAGCTTTGGAGCAGGAGAGATTGGCCAAGCTCAAGGAGGAGGACAAGGCCAAGGCTGAAGTTAGTGGAAGGTTGCTCTGTGTCTGTGTGTGAGTTAATACAGGCATGGCCTCCGTTCAGGCTGAAGCATTGAAGAAAGAGAAGGAACTGAAGAAGAAGGAGTTAAGGAATAAAAGAAAAGCTTTGAGAACCCTCTGCCAGGTCCGATCCTCTCATTTCCACCAGTTGTGATGAGATATTCAATGCACTGTTGGTTGTAGGACATGAATTACTTTGTTGAGGAAGGCAAGGATACAGTGCAGCAAGTGTCCGACCTTGAGCTGTTGTGTGAGGTCTTGACTGCTGACCAGTGAGTGCTTGTGGGCGGGGAGGTGGGTGTGGTGTGTACTGTTTGTTCGTTGCAGATTAGAGGAACTCACTCAGCAACTGAAGAGTGTATCCATTGACGAGACATCAGAAGTTTTCAGAGCAGCTGTTGCTAAGGAGAAGAACCGCTTAGAGCTGGAAGCTAGGGAGAAGTTGTTGAAGCAAGGTGGGAGTCTGTATAAAGTCACATTGTTCATGTGATGATCATGTGATGATGAAACTGTACATTTTCAGATACTGCTAAAACTAAGGTCGGTGGGAGTGGTCAGGAAGGAAGTGGATGGAGCAATGAGGAGATGGAGGTTTTGGTGAAAGCAGTTAATGTGTACCCTCCCGGAACGATAAAGAGGTAATATTCCCAGGGAGACACCCTATAGTACACCCTGATTCATCCCATGTAAGGTGGTAAATTAGACCTCAATTGTCTACCCAACCCCCCTCCCCTCAGGTGGGACACCATTGCAGAGTACATCAACTACCATGTACCCACTGCCAATAAAACGGCCAAGCAGGTCATAAAGGTCGTGAAGAATCTTCAACAATCAGGTAATTTCTGAAATAGTCTTTGAACAACATTTTCGATCCCAATTTCTTTCTGGCACGTAGATCAAACATTGAAAGAAGCAGAAGAGAAGCAGTTCTTCTCTCGATTTGAGCAAGATCATCTGAATAAGTTACAATCCACAGCTGGGATTACTGAGAGAATTGATGGGTCAGGTGAGATCAGATGACTCACATGTGACCACTGTATGTTTTGCAAACAGCCACACCCCCATGGTAGGTGTGACTATCACTCGAGTCGAGAGACCTTGGACTCAGGAGGAACAGAGGGTGAGGACTTGTTGGACCAGGCTTGAAGTACTGATTATAATACTACTACTGACTGTTGTGTTGGCAGTTGCTTGAACAAGGGTTGACAACTTACCCATCCTCAGATCGTGAGAGATGGGACAAGATATCCAACCTCATTCCAACAAGGACAAAGAGAGAGTGTCTTGTTCGATTCAAAGTATGTACAATTTATATGACGTGTGTATGCACAGTGAATTACTTAATCCTTAATTGTAGGAACTCATTGATCGTGTCAGACGTAAAATGGAAAATGCACAATAGTTCAATTCATTGCAGACAGAAATAATTACAATTGCATAATATTATTTTAAAAAATTATCTGAATTGATGCATGGGTCAAACTGCAGTGATGTCTTTGGGATAAACCACCATCTCGTTAACACCTAACAGGGGTGAAGAGACAGGAACATGTGATAGAATATCTATATTCTATATATATCTATATACACACGTACATGCCACACGCACACACGCACACATACCACACATGTTGGCTCCATATTTCAGATGGAGGTATCCATTCATACCCCAATCTGCACCCCAGGTATTGCGGACTATCCAATAAGGGACTTGCCCTAAAACATGCATATATATAATATAGTGCTCACACATTATGTTACCAAGGCAACAGATATCCTCACCTGTCATATCATACCCGACCAACACAACAGCATGGTTTTCCGAGTCATTGGAGCAATGATGTTGAACAATACCACCTGTATTGGAACATCAGCACAAAATATTGCAACATCACCCTCCAACATTGCAACATACCATGCACATTACCAATGTAGTCTTGCCAGGAATTGGCATTCACTGCCACCGACAAAGGGGAATACCCCACTAGCGCCTGTAGCATAATGCTCTCGTCTCCAGAGACATCACGGTAGGTCTTCACAACCAGTCCGTGGGAGGGGCTAGGGTAAGTGAAATAACAGGCAAGTGGGAGGGGCTAAAAGACAGATGGCTACATAGCACGACATAGCGGGATGGAAGTAGAGGGAGGCACACTCACATTCCTTTACAATCATAGTTCCGCCCATCAGAACTGATAAACGGATAGTTTGATTCTGAAGTCAGTGGAATGGAACCCTTGAAGGAGAGAGAGCAGCCGACGGTTAGGGTGGTGGTGGGAAGGGACTGATATAAACGATGGGTGTGGTGGGCGTTGTTATATGGATTACGGTGGATGCTTGTTAGCTGTTATGCTCACATTAGACAGCCAATGAAAGGCTAGCTGAGGGACTCCCCCTCCACATCCACTTTGATTAGGATCACATGACAGTACCTCCTGTGTGCTCAGTTCAGACAGTGAAAAGTTCAGGATGGCCGCTCTGGACTCTACAGTCTCCACAACACTGAAAGCCCTGCATAACACACAGCACACAGTACATAGCACACAGTACACAGCACACAGTACACAGCACACAGTACACAGCACACAGCACACAGTACACAGCACACAGTACACAGTACACAGTACACAGCACACAGTACACAGCACACAGTACACAGCACACAGTACACAGCACACAGTACACAGTACACAGCACACAGTACACAGCACACAGTACACAGCACACAGTACACAGCACACAGTACACAGTACACAGCGTACAGCACACAGTACACTGATTGTGAATGTGACATGGGTTGTCTCCCATCTCCTCATCTCACCAGCATGATCCACACTGCTTCTGATCTTTAATTGGAGTCACAACACCCTTTGATCTCCTGTGATTATCAAATGATAATTACATAAATTGCTAGAAGACATGAGGTTTGTACCCTACCAGTCAAAGGAGTCTGGTGAATTTAGCTTGTTGGCATTCGGTATCATCTTGGTTCCAGAGTAACCTTTGAACTGGGAACCCATCCCGCACCTGGTACCTTAAAGGAAGACGAACTGACATGAATAACTCACAGTAATAGTGAAGTAATAGTGAAATGAATTACGTTCAAATTCTTCTTCTGTCAAATCTGAAAACTTGTTAACGCCGTACAGAGCCGTTCCTCCCCGTTCCTTCTCCAAAAGATTCAATCTCTCCTGTCTCTGTAGACTTCTTTGGAACACATCAAACCTTGACAACATCTCGCCATCGTCCTTGTACTGCTTGTTGTATTTCGACACGAATGACTGAAATAGCTTCCAATTTTGTGAATTGCTTCTTGTGGAGTGAGCACAAACTGAAACAATAATTATAAAAGTCGACAATAAGGCTATAGCCATTTCATTCGGCTTATTTCTTATACTAGGCCATAGTGGATGAGTGAACAGCTACGGGTAGTCTAGCGCTCCCGACCCTCGGTCCGCCATCTTATTGCTGCGACAAAAAATAATGGTATTATAGTTGCGCGATGAATTATTAATGGTGACGTTGACAGTATCAGGATAAAACAATACTCATTGTTGAATGTTTTTGCCAGTTCCTTCCCCTTTGTCAGAGTAGTCCTTCAGCACTCCATCATCAAGGTGGACATTCTGCACTTTTTGAACACGAGATTTTCTCTTAGCCTTCGACTGTTGACCAGGGACCTACCGTGATGGTACAGACAGTTGTAGTTGACCAGGGACACACACACACACAGAGAGAGAGAGAGAGAAAGAAAGAGAGAGAGAGAGAGAGAGAGAGAGAGAGAGAGAGAGAGAGAGAGAGAGAGAGAGAGATTGTGACAAATGTTGTCTGTAGGTACGTATATACCTTGCGTTTTCTGATCGCTGTACCTTCCATCACAGTCAGACCGACTACATTAATAGTAAACAAACAATGAATACATACATGCAGATAGTTATGTAGGAAGGGTATACCATTTTGAAGGTATTTAGAAATATCTGCTTCCCCCATTCCCTCCACACTGACTGCTCTCCAGAGAGCCTTGATGTCTACAATATTATGTATCACATGACTAATCACATGACCTGTCACATGACGAACATGGGATCCAACACTCACCCTCATCAACCTCCACGTCAAGGTTTGGGTTCTTGTAAAAGACAACCTTTTCTTTGTCTTGTCTTGTGATAACAAGAACTGAATCTCCTAATTTCTGTGCACAAACAATTGTGAACCATATGTACGTACATCAAAAGGAGTGTTTACCTTTGAAGACAGTCATACCTTCAAAACCTTCTCTGGGTTGGGCAAGGCTTCAGCGATATCACTCAATAGCACTCCACCAAGACCTTGCTCATCGTAACGACGAAGCAGCTTGCCCAAGTCAGATCTCTTCTTAATTGGAAGGGAAGGCTGATAAAGGAGCAATAGGAGACATACAATCACATTCAACATATGTACCTATATACCGGTATGCACGCATGCACACATGCACACAAGCATGCACACGCACACACACACACACACACACACACACACACACACACCACACACACACACACACACACACACACACACACGCACACACACAAACACACACACACACACACACACACCACACACACACACACACACACACACACACACACACACACACACACACACACACACACACACACACACACACACTTTGAAGAGGAACTTTCTAGACACGGTATCATAGTCCACCTTTGGGTTCTCTATCAGGGCCTGTGAATATAGTGGAGTAGAAGACAGTCGACAACAATAGGGACCATACTATATCCACAAGTTATAACCTGTCTCAACCAGTCTGTGATATCCTGGTCCATATTTGTTGGTGTTAACTTCTGCTGCATATCTTCAAGAGCCCAGTGGTCATAGTCACTCGCCAGGTACCGAGACTGGGTGACAATTGCAAGCAATACAGAGTAGAGGTTGTAAGGTGTGTGTGGGTGGGGGGGGGGAGTAGATTGATTGTACAAACAATATTCCAACAATACCTGGTGCACACATCATCCCGACATCACCCAATGTACACACATCATTCCAACATCACCCGATGTACACACATCATTCCAACATCACCCGATGTACACACATCATTCCAACATCACCAGATGTACACACATCATTCCAACATCACCCGATGTACACACATCATTCCAGCATCACCCGATGTACACACATCATTCCAACATCACCCGATGTACACACATCATTCCAGCATCACCCGATGTACACACATCATTCCAACATCACCCGATGTACACACATCATTCCAACATCACCCGATGTACACACATCATTCCAGCATCACCCGATGTACACACATCATCCTCACAATACCGAGTCTAGTGAAGCCAACCATTTATCCACCATTTTATTCCTAAATAAAAGGATGGATGAAGGGTTGCGGGCTGCACTATACTGGACTAGTACATTAGGATACACTGCTACTACCTTGAGATAGTCCACAAATATCTTGATCATTCTGAATTTATTCTTATGTCTGGCAGCCGTAGACGCAGATTGTTTCATTTGCTTCATAAGCATTTCTGAAGATAGACGATATACAATAAAACACTGTAATAACTGGTAGACTTGATAGTAGCCCATTGAGCTAGTGGCCACTCCAGTACAATAATGATACCATACCATACAATTGAAATAAGGTTGATCATAAACTGACAACACTCTTACCATTCTCCGGTTTTTTCTTCATTTTAGTCTCCTTTTTCGGTTTTGGTTTAGGTGCAGACGAGACATTCTTACTAGCTTGTTTTAAAAACGATTCCCTGGTCTTCAACAGTGATGGATCCATAGCCATCACGACCGCCGGAGCGTGGACCGAGTGTACTAGTAAGGGGAAACCCCCCTCCGCCGTCTCTTCGCAACACAGATGTCAAAATGGCGACTGAAGGAGACGACACTGGCTATGCTGGAGAACAGTTCAGAGACTACGTTGAACGGACTAAACTGAAGCATCTCTTCAAAGTTTGAATTTGTGTTATTATTTCTTTCCGTGTTCGTATCATTACCGTTTTACTGAAACAGGGTCTTCTACAACAAGTATTGGAACAACGACCGGAAGATCCTCTGGGATATTTCTGCGAGAAAATACAAGAAATACAAAGAGAAATGAAAGAATCTAATGTATGCACCAAATTAAGTATAAAACTAGTGTCGTATAAGTGTCATGATATAATCTACATACTACATTGTGGTTTTCTCCAGGTACAAATACAATCCACTACCTTTATAACGTCTGTTGAACACGACGAAAAGAACGAAGATCCGGTCATACCTAAACTAAATTAGATTATATATTCAACAAAAGAACCTGCTTATTATTTTGTACATAGTGTCAAAGCATCACAAAAGCAAATGTTCTACGACATCTGTTTACGTTGTGCATCCAAAGTTTACATTAGTATTTAGGAGAACATTCAGAGAGAATGCGTCCTATTGTCTTGACTTATTCCGCTGGATCAACCATTGCAGTGTGATATCTGAAATGGGAATGGGGATGAGAACTGGTTTGACAGAACCCAAGACCAAATACCATATAGTGGGAAATTTTCGCAGATTTCGCAGTTGGCCTAACATCCCCAAAAATAAAATTCATGAATTAGGTGTTCTCGTTGTTCTATCGCGTGGCTGTGGCCAGCATTCGCGAATATTCATTTTTGGAGCCATCTGCGAAAATTTTGTCCCCACAAAAATTTCCCACTATACGGCAGATAACTATAATAAACATGTTGCAATCCACACGTACATACCGATGTTTTCATTCTCTTTGCACGAAATTGAATAACAGCAAACTTCTCTATCCTTGATGGAGGAGAGCTCCCTACAAGTGGAGTGCAAGAACACAACACTCAATCACACGCAGATCATGTGTTGATCACATGACAACACCCACATACATCTTTTCAATGAGTTCGGTTTCTCTAAGAGCATTGGGAAGATCATTCTTATTGCCAAGAACTAAAACCTGCCAAAGAAGAAAAAGTTATTTAACATGCACACCATCAACATGAGTTATACTGTGATGGGGATGCACTGATGATGATCAGTGATGGTGTCAACAGTGAGTGACTTACGGGTATACCAGCTAATTGTGGCTTCTCCAAGAGTGAGTGGAGCTCTGATTTGGACGATTCCATCTTCTCAAGGTCGGCTGCATCCACCATGTACCTGATGGTAGAGATATGTATAGGTTATACAGTGAAACCTCACTAATCCGACACCTCTATAATCCAACATTCTCTCTAATCCAACCATTATATGAGGTACAGTCGCCATACATAAGTATGGTAAGAGGCACTCCATAATCCAACAACCTCCTAATCCAACATTATTATCAGGTCCCATTGAGTGTCGGATTAGAGAGGTTTCACTATATAGAACACACACACACACACACACACACACACACACACCACTTACACAATGGCAGTCACACCTCTGCAATATCGCTCCCACATTCCCCTAAATCGAGGTTGACCTCCGATATCCCATAACTACAACAAACAAGCAGTCGCAGTTGTCAACATCACAAAACCATTCTCAAGCACTGACAGTACAGACCTTTATAGTCACACTGCCCTTCGTGACCTTCCTCATGTTAAACCCCACAGTTGGAATCATATCTTCGTTGAACTGACCACTCTACAGGACCAAGTGGGGGAGAATGATGGAGATGGATGATGACGGCAATGTCGGTGATGACAAGGACGACAATGATGGAAGAGAAGATGAGTGTGAAACGAAGATGGTGGAAAAGATGAGCAACACAATGCCAGGAGATGCCAATAAGGTCCCAGACACACAGTTGATGTGAGCCAGTCACCACTGAGGCATGGCCTGTGACCAGGCAGACAGAGACAGACTTCTAGTGGAAGTAATTGCTTTGATAAACTCACCGACCACGACCAAGATAGCATACAGAACAAACAGCGTAGTATACAAGATAAAACAAAGGTATACTGAAGAAAGCGAGATCATAATCGAGCACAATAGTCCAGATATCTTAAAACTTAAAGATTCCATATTCTAAATAAATTGACGAACGCTAACTCCCCACTACACACGTAACAAGAAGATAATTGCCCCCATCCGTGGTGGAATCAGATCGATGGTATTTGGTGAAGAATTCGGTTCTGCCCCAAGGTAGATTAAATATATTCTTGACACACTCACAGCGATAACGTTGACAAACGTGGTCTTCCCCGAGTGCTGGAGTCCTACCAAGGTCAACTCCATCTCTTCCTTCCAAAACAGGCTTTTAAACCAGTCGACAATGCTTCGAAAAAAGGACAACATTTTCCCTAGCTGGTCGGCCCTTTTCAGTCACGTGCTCTTTTTATACACGTTCGTACGGGCAATTTATAACATGTAATTAATACACAAACCAATAACGTAATTTATGAAATCATGGTACATATGGAACAGATAAAGACATCCGAATGGGGTAATATAATACAAATCACAGTGTTATTATTATAAAAGTTTCAAAACATTGAAATACACACGTGTGCGAGGCTATGTCATGTCGTGGGTGATCCAAGCTCTCCTTTAACTGCCATACCTAGGGCTTCCACCCACCTGGAGGACGAAGACGAAAACCAACAAATGGTACTGGGAAAGAACCTAAAAGACCTTAACAACCCAAGAGCTTGTGAACCAACCTTTTGACAGAATCTTCGTCTTCTCCTTTAAAAATATTGGCACCTGTTCCAGGGTGTCTCAGGCAGAATTGAAAGGGGTCATCCTAATAAGGATGGTCACATGTTGGTCACATGGTATCAAAGAGCTAACCCAACCATACCAACCTCGTAAGGGTACACCAGTGTGTGGCTTGGCACGATGATGCTCTTCTTGGCAGCCCGATCCTCGTGCTTCTCAAAGGCATACAGTGCCAGGTTGTGGAGGACAAACCACCTCCTCTTCCAGCCCCAACCAGACTTGGCGTGAAGATAGCCACTCATATCACTGCTCTGGTCTCGAGCCTTCACCTGTATCGTGTGCATGTACGAGGTTGTTGCCATAGATACAGTATCAACCGGTAACTAAGCAGAAGAGCCAACAAACCTCTTGCAGAACATGAGAGAGGCAGGTGGAACTGGATGAGGACTTCTTCATCGACGGCTTGCCTGTCCTCACACGAACACCTGCAGAAGACAAACCCACTTGTGAGCAAATGAGCATGGAGAGAGTGACATGTACAAATACAACAATATAGGTGAACACACACACACACACACACACACACACACACACACACACACACACACACACACACACACCTTTTCTTTTAAAAACATCGTAACAAGCCTGACAGACTCTTCCAAACTTGTTCCCACAATACTGTAAACAAGCACTAAACCTTGAACAATCGGCACAAAAGATCTGAGGAGAGAGGAGGATTGTTAGGACATGCTTGGTGGGTGGGTCCAAAGTCAGCCACGCCCACATACATTGCCACAGGCCCTGCAGTGGTGACGTCTCCTGGTCATTGTGAAGTTTGTAGTGCAGGACATGCACATACTGACACAGTTGTCGGGCAGCCAGGGAGGGGCGTACTCCCCAAGGGAACCCTCCTCTCCATCTGTTCGTTCCATTGACTTCTCTGACATTTGCTACAGAACACAAACACCACCGGAGGAGATGAGATAGACATTGCACACTCACTAGTGGAAGAAAAACTTTACTCTTTTGCGAATTGAGCGTCGTGAGTTCTCCTGGTCCTGGACTTCCTTGATAGCCTCTAAAGATAACTGAAAGAGCAATGTCCTGTATATCAACTGTATATCTACTGTATATCAACTGTATATTGACTGTATATTGACTGTATATCTACTGTATATTGACTGTATATCAACTGTACATCTGCTGTAAAATATGTATGTTTTCTAATGTCTGTAAAGCATTAGCTAGTACACACATCCTTAGCAGATAACTAAGATTGATGAATGGTAGAATGTGTGATGTCATGAAGACTGTGGGATTGACAACAACTGTACCTTCATCCACTTGTTCTTTTCTTCCTCAGAGCTGAAGAGTCAGGTGATAGTCATGTGATTATGAGGCACACATAAGGACACACCCATCAAGCCATAGCAACGCACCTAGCTTCCAGACGGAAGGACTTGGAGGTGCTGATGATCTGAAACCCATGCTTGACATCTGGGTCATCTAGGTCTTCAACCTGCGGATGAAGACAGCCATTTTACCAAGCAGGTTTTGAGAGCTGGTCCATACTCCTCACCTTCATCCCGAGGAGAGGTATCCTTCTGATGATCTTGAAACTGGTGAAGGACGGTGGTTGGGCGGTGGTGGCATAGATGAGGATATCGTTGAACTGCAGGAGCAAGCTCGCTAGTGATAGGACCATCCGGAGGTGGTCACTACAGGAAACTCACAAGAAACAACATCCTTGGTGTCCTTTCCTTACGAGAGAACTTTGTCACTTCTCCTTCTTTCAAAAGTTTCTACATTGGCAGAGAGTATCAGAGGTGAGAGGCAGGGTTAGCCTTGGAATGAGGACTAGCAAGGACCAGGACGTACCCTTGTAGGCGTGATGAGACCCTCAGTGTCCCCAATCAACTTCTTCTCAATTTCTACTAGTTTCTTGAAGTTGTCCTAACGAGTTAGGTGGACACAGGATGCATACATTATATGGCTTCTAAAGTCAACACAGAAATACATAATACGGCCCATTAGTGTTGGGATGGTCCTAATACAACTGGGCTGCAAACAGGACAACCATCACTCACAACTTGTCGAATAGATTCATTGACTTGTTGGGCGACTTTAGCAATGCAGTCAAGAGCCTCTGTAAGTGTGCGTGTGTGTATTCAGAAAAATACATTAATGGCAGTGTTGTTGCAGTAATAACTAATTATAGGGTCTTACTCTGAGATTCATCACGGTCGTCCGAATCCTCAGGCAAATGCTTGATGTAATCTGCACATATGAAGTACTGAATATGTTAGTATGTAGTTACATACAGGTTGACGTGTGTGTTCCTCCACCTTGCAGAAGCAGCTTGTAGCGCGGGATCCTCTGCACTGTCTCCAACATGTAGTTGGCCACACTCAGGTTAGCACACTGAGGTTGGGCCTGGAAGGGAGATAAGATGGTCACATGATGGTCACATGATAGGTCACATGATCAACCATTGTCATAGCAACTCATTCACCTCAAACTCCTTCACCAATTCAGCAAAGGCAGGATTCTTCTTCTGTGTCTCCTCAAGCACCCTTAGACCATTCTCAAAATTGGATATGTACTCAGAATACATCTATGGAAACCAGGAGTAGGAGGGGCATGGGTGTGTCCTGAGTGACATACGTATGGTTGTAAATGGTGACTTACTCTAAGAAATGGTCCAAAGTTGAACATAATATCTCCAATACGTGGACAAGAGTCCCTGTGGGGAGTGAACATAAGGGATGGTACCACTGTACACACCCACTATGACATGTACACACCCACTACAGGCCAACGAACCATGTCCTGAACCTCTCCTCAAGTCTGTCCAAGAAGTCAGAGTTGAGCAGACGGAGTGATCCTACATTGGACAGTATCTGTCGAATGGTTTCCTCGGTGACCACCTGTTTGTCATGTGACTCATTGAAGGTCTCGATAGCCCCTCTAAACTCCACATCCAGTAAGGTCAGTCGTCTCACAAAGGTCCGTTCTGTTGTCATTATCTCCTTAGCTAAGTGATATGTCTTAGGACGATCCTTCCCTTGGTCCTGAGGGGGAAGACAAAAGATCATCAAACCATATCAGTCTGGTTTATGGCACACAGGACAACGTGAACACACACATACACACAGTCACATGCACATGCACACACACACACACACACACACACACACACACACACACACACACACACACACACACACACACACAGTCACTAACCTCTTCATAGTCCTCGTCCTCACTCTCCCAGTCTGTATCAAACTCCTCATCATTCTCCTTGTCCTGCTCAGAGGAGTTGGACTGAGACAGGTCGATGAGAGGAGCACGGAGATAGATTGTGGGACCATTGCCCTCCGCAGGGGAAACCACTCCTCTTTGCTTGGAGTAACTGGACCGCCTCTCTTTGGAGACTTCTATTCGTGGCAGAGTTTGAGAAGTTGATGCATTCGGTCCACCAGGGAGTAGGGCTTTTGCTGGAAGAGTTGCTGCCTTCACGGTTTGATCGTCCTTGCTGGTGTGGTGCTCCTGGGGTTTGTCCTTGCTGGTGTGGTGCTCCTGGGGCTTGTCCTTGCTGGTGTGGTGCTCCTGGGGTTTGTCCTTTGAACTTTTATGCAATGAATAGGGGAGTGGCACAGGTGGAGGAAGGCGTCGTCCAGTAGAGGGGGACTGAACTGGTGAAAGGGCAGGAGACAATTGTGTCGGTGACAGTTGTGATGGTGACGGCTGTGATGGTGATGTTTGTGATGGTGACGGCTGTGATGGTGATGTTTGTGAGACAGAATAGTCAACATCGGCATAAATCGGATCCTTCGTCTTAGTAGTATTGCCACTCCCACCATCACCAGCACTCCCCACCACCTCTCCTTCATCCTTTTCTTCCATCAGCGTGGTGTCCAACTTCCTCTTTGTGACAAGGAAGTCGTCAATGTTGAAGGAGTCAGCTGACAGGGTACGAGAGAGACGAAGTTTACTATTCTTCTTCAAAAGTGACCTTGTCACAATCTCTGGCTCAGCATAACCATCCCCATCACCTTCATGATCACTGCTCGTCTGATAGCTACTATCCTGTTGATGGACACCATTGTCCTTGGACAGAGATTTCTCAAATATTTCCCTATTCTTAGCCTTTCGAGCCATGTCCACTGTGGAGTACAGCCCCTCCTCCACTGGTCCCTTCGGAGCATCACACTGCTCCTTCTCGAGAGGCTGGGGGGATGACATTGGCCTCACTCTGGGCTTAGCATTAGGGACCTGCAGTATAGACACAACATACACGGCAGGTAGAGTGTACAGAGTTATACTGAAATGGGGGTACCAGAGTACAAAGGTATACTGAACTGGGGCTATCACAGTATACAGAATTATACTGAATTATAACAGCAAACATGAAATACGTAAACACGTACAAATTCAACTGTAGAATATCCTTGAGCTTCCATATCTGGGGGTGTGTCCACCTTGGGGAGGGTGTGACTTTTCGATGGAAGTATTTCCACCTCGGTATAGCCATCAGAGGGGGTGGGCTCTGCGTGGACTTCCCTTAATGTGTTACCGTGATAGCTGTTACTTTGAGAGAGTTTACTCTTCCCTGGAACAGGCTCACCCTCACCTTGTAGGAGGAAGAAGAGCGTACATCACCCACATACGTGCATACACAGGGCTTATATGTTGGAGTGTGTACATATGTTGGAGTGTGTACATATGTTGGAGTGTGTACATATGTTGAAGTGTGTACATATGTTGGAGTGTGTACATATGTATGTTGGAGTGTGTACATACGTATGTTGGAGTGTGTACATATGTTGAAGTGTGTACATAAGTTGGAGTGTGTACATACGTATGTTGGAGTGTGTACATATGTTGGAGTGTGTACATATGTATGTTCCTGCCATGCAGTGTACATGGATGTACGTATGGTGGAGTGTGGACACACAAATACACACATTTCCAATACCTTTGTGTTTGGAGTGGTGCGATCCAATCTTACGTAACCAGCTGAAGAAGTTCTTCTTAGTTTTCGGTATATCTGTGTTCTTAGGACTCCCATCACTCATCAGCTGCACTGGAAACTTGCGTCCTAGAGTGGCCGATTGGCTCCCCTTGGGGGAAATTGGTTGATAGTGTGAATCACTCGGCAGACGTTGGCGAGGGAGGGAGTTGGACCGTCTCAGGCCGGTGTGTTCCTTGGCAACAGAAGGCCTGGTTGCTGGGGGCTGTGTTGCGGTTGGACAGGGGTCTGGCTTCTGCTTGTTCTTCTCCTGAGCTTGCTTGACAGGTGGTAGAGGAGCCTTCCGTCTCGGCTTGAAGGTTGGCACACTAGACAACTGTAGCTTTGGGGGGTGTTCTGTCTTCGGAGGATGTTCAGTCTTTGGAGGTTGTTCTGACTCAGGAATGGCTGGCTGGAAAGAGGTCGATGCTGGTAGTTCCTTATCGTCTGAGTTTGTGTTTACAACACTCTCACCATCTGTGTTGGCTCTCTCACCATCTGTGTTGGCTCTCTCACCATCTGTGTTGGCTCTCTCACCATCTGTGTTGGCTCTCTCACCATCTGTGTTGGCTCTCTCACCATTTGTGTTGGCTCTCTCACCATTTGTGTTGGCTCTCTCACAACTTGTACTACTTCCACCACTTGTGCTCGTTCTCTCACTGCTAGTATTTACACTCTTACCACTTGTATCACCACCCTCACCACTTGTGCTGGTTCTTTCACCACTTTTGCTTATATCCTCATCACTTGTGCTAGTTCTCTCACCATTTGTGTTCACAACCTCATCACTCCCAATGGTTCTCTCATCACTTATTGGCATTCTCTCAGTATTGGTGTTGTCTCCTTTAACACTAGTGTACATCTGTTCACCACAAGTGTTGTCTCTCCCATCAGAAGTGTTGTTCTTCTTACCACTGGCTTTCATCTCCCCACTATTTGCCTTACACACGAGACGCTTTGGCTTAGGGCTGACTGCAGGAGGTACCTTCACCTTTTTAGTCTGAAGGAGAGTAGGACCATCTGGTTTCCCCTTCACACCATTCCCTTCAAGAGGTGGGCTGGTTGGTGGAACATTATCAACTGAATTACAGCCTCCCCTCACCTCCTCTATGCTTGTCACTGGTACAAGAGGCGATTCTTCATTTGAAGAGTAGCCATTTTTCAAGTTGCCATGACGATTGGTAACAGGTTCCCCCCTACCATCCACAGTATCATGTGTTGTGTGTTGGCCCACTGATGTCACGACCTTCTCCGTTGTCTTCTTCTTATATCGGGGAGGTGGCTTAGGGTGTGGTTTGACTGCAGGCTGAGGGGAGACAGCGTCTGGTTGTGAGGGGGTGGAGTCCAGCTGGGCAGGCTGCGAAGGGAGTGGTAGCGATAGTTGCTGTCTCGGAAGGGGTTTAGGGAGGGGCTGTGATGATGGAGGTTCTGTTTTGGGTTGAGAGACCAAGGACTGAGCCTGAGTGGGTGGAGGTTTAGGGGGAGGCTGGGTGGGTGGGGGTTTAGGCGGAGGCTGAGTGGGTGGGGGTTTAGTCGGAGGCTGAGCTGGTGAAGCCTTCAATGGAGGCTTGGGTGGAGGCTGAGTGGGTGGAGGTTTGGGTGGACACTGTGTGAGTGGTGGCTTGAGCACAGGCTTAGGAGGAGGCTGAGTGGGAGGAGGCTGAGTGGGAGGGGATTTTAAAGGTTTTCTTTCAACTTGATTATGTGGTACATGGTCAACTGATCCATCCCTGCCATCGGTCAGAGCGGTTGGCTGTTCAGAAGTTGTGTTAATGTCCTCTTGATCCTCTTCAACAGTGGAGCTATCCACGTTCTTCTTGTGTCTGGCATAGGGCACAACCCGGGGAGGTGTCCTCTCAACAGAGTTCTCCTTCGAACCTGCCTTCTGCGACTTCTTCCTCCTAGGAGGGGGCAGTGGTTGAGCTGAAGGAGATCAAAACAATTGATGAACATGATCAATGATGACAGGAGAAGATTATAACATGATCAGTGATAGTGTGTTCTAGTGGACAAAGGTATATAAATGGACACAAACCCTCCTTTGTGTAACTGATGATGAGTGCTCAATATGTTTATAGAAACTGAACTGTAATTCAATGGAAGAAGACTGAAACGCTGAAGCCTGTCATGATAATATTTTCTAGTTGTTCAGAGCAAGCCATATGAGTGGCTAAGACAACTACCAAACCTACATCACAGTAAGTGCATGACATTAGCCAGAGGGGCCCTCTGTTGGGTGTACATCTCCACATCCACAAACCTTACAAGACACATAATTGCCCGTGTACGTGTGAGTGTTTAGTGGTAAACCTTATAGAATCCAACCACAGAGGAATTTGTAACAGCAGAAAATTATACAAAGTAAACACACACACACACACACACACATGCACACACACACACATGCACACACACACACACACACACACACACACACACACACACACACATGCACACACGCACACACGCACACACACACACACACACTGTATAAATCCAAGCATATATAAACGAACGAACACGGAGCACTATGCTGCAACGTGACCAGGTCTACCAACGCTTGTGCTCGCCGTCCGCACAGGCACACACACAGAGAGGATCACTTTTCACCGACTAACCCAATGAAGACATTTATTGAATTATGCCTCAGATAAAAACGACACTAATAAGATCACCCTATGAGAGGCGGTGGGCCTGGCCACCCAATGGCCCCTGCTGTCCACTGGGCATCACCACACTATAGGGTATGGTCGGGCGCTGCCGGCATCCAATCGTACACGTATGAAAGATGAAGAGATACACACGAACACACACAGCAAGTGAGAGAGGCTTGGACGGCGTTATCTACACTCGATCACAACAACAACAACACGTATTTCCTAGTTGATAAATATGGCCAGCCTCGACGAGGGGTAGACATTTTTGGCCATTCAAAACGTCTTAAGTTATTTTCCCGAATATAGACAACAAAGCGGTAAACACTTTGAACGTCTCTCGTACCTCTGCCCTGCTTGGTGTCCATAGTAGTCCAGGGGCGACCCGCCTGTAGTCTGAGCGTCTCTACTGAACTGCTCCTCGCTCGAGCAGCCGGAATATTATGGTAATAAGTGATATTAGTGTATTGGGATAGTATACAAAGTATACGGAGTAAATAGCGGAGTGCCATAATAACCTTAATGATATTTATTACATAATATATAATGTGATTAAGGAGGTAATAAAACGGCGTACACAAGACAAATGACACATCATCAACACGCTACACTGGAATATCCTTAAATACACATGCAAACATTGTTCCACGAAGACACAGTGGGAAATCTCAAACTAGGTCGCTCTACTTTCCCCCCCATTTCCCTATTTCCCTGTAGCATACTTCTTCGTCCATTGTTGAGCTGAATTGAGTATACAAGACAAGATAATTCACATCAACTGGTGTACAAATGTACATACATTCACATTCACACTGTACACACACGCACGCACACACACACACACACACACACACACACACACACACACACACACACACACTGGGATGCACACAACATACTTCAATTGAGAACATTTTCCTTTTTAATTTGAAAGCAAGATTCAAAGTCTCAGGTTGGCATGGTAACAAGGTACACACACACACACACACACACACACACACACACACACACACACACACACACACACACAAATGCACACATACCCACACACCCCACACCAGGACAAACAAACACACACCAATTTCAATAGCCTTGGCTTCGTCTTTCTTCCAGAGATCAGCTACATCATTGGCTAGAGGATCATCGGGGTTGGGAGCACTCAACAGAGCTTGAATGGAGAGGAGCACCGTGCGAATCTGTAGTGCTGGACTCCACTTGTCTGCACAGCACAGAGCAGACAACTACCTGATCACATACGTATGCACCCCACTAGCCAACCATCAAATACATTGGGATGTAGAAGCCCCGAATGTATACACACTGACCTTTGAGGATATCTAAACAGATTCTTCCTAGTTTGTCTATGTTTGGATGGTAGATCTTGGTCACAAATCTCACTTTTGGAGGAGCCATTGGGTACTCCTCAGGAAGAAATAATTCCAAGTTGAAGATTCCTCCCTGAAATGGGGACTGCGCCAAAGGACAGCAAAACAGGAACATTCGATACTAACCCACTGCAGTAACCCAAGCATGTATTCCATGACCACCTTGTGCTAATGGACACCAACACCACCCACAAACACCCATCCAAGCACCAATAAACATGGTCAGAGAGAGAGGGAGAGAGAGAGAGAGAGAGAGAGAGAGAGAGAGAGAGAGAGAGAGAGAGAGAGAGAGAGAGACTCACATCTTTTGGCCCATTCACAACTACATTGAAGTATCGTGCATTGCTTTCAGTTGGAACGGCCTTTATGCCGGACACTGGCTCCGCCAACAGTCGCTGAGTCTCCTACAGAAAAGAATATGATTGAATTATTGCTCAAATAAAAAAAATGAGATGTAAATTGAATTGCTAATTTGATCAATGATTACAATCCCACTTCAATTGGGTCGGGGATTAAATTACAACTTGGTCTAACAGAGCAAGACACACTGCAGCCTTGTACCGTAGACATGTTGCAACATGCAGTAACCAAAGTCCATGTCCTAGCCGTGGCTCTCCTGGGTCATCTGACCCACATGAAACGCAGTCTCTTTGGTCACGCAGCCTAGGCTCAACACGGGCTTTCTGCCATAGACAGAGTATAGAGGGGGAGATAAGGTACTTCATCAGACTAGGAAACGAGTACAGGTTATAATACACCGTTTGAGGGGCATCCATCGGCTAACCACGAGCCCATGGTTGAATGTACGATATATTGATAATATCACGTGGAAAGGGGCAGAGAATGACGGGTAGCCAACCCGCCTGTCTGGTCAATACCCTAGCCTTCGGTTTCCGCTTCAAAAAGCCACTAATTCTTTACTTGAAAGCTCGCAAGTGATACATCAGGTAAAGTACATCAAAAGACTCCTCACACAGACTATTCACAAAGTACACAAACGCCACCTTCACTATCCTGTTCGGCAAACCAGCCATCGCCGAGAACTGATTTCATTCGACAAAAGAGGAAATCCCTGATATCACCAACTAGCCCCTTGGCGGACACGCCTACTACTGAAAATGGCATCCAGTTTTAAGAAGTCGACCTCCAAATCAACGTATCCTCGTGGAACGAAACCGTCTTTTCACAACTCTTCACTGCTCGTCTCAACTGGTGTCCCCTCATTAGATTCTCTGCTAGGTAAGCCTCTGCATGGGATATTTGGTATTCGGCTGCTTTGCTGCATGTACGGATATACCACGCGTATACTCCGAGTATTGCATGTACTACTGTGCCAACATCACCACCATGATGATAGTGATGTGTATCCATTGCACACGTCAGGTGGAGGCGTAGCAGTTGGAACAGTCCTTCTGATTGGTACGTGGTTAGCAAGCTGATTTATCTAGTGAATGACTTACCTTATTGACCCAGTCCAGTGCGTGTCTTCATGGTGCAGAGGAAGACTACTACAACAGCTATGCCACATTCCTTCTGAAATATTTCTTGTCCGAAGGAGTTCTTAATGGCCACAGTTTGTTTGTATCCAGTGCTCAGATAGACCCGAGGAAGATAGTTGATGTGAGTTGAGGAGGCACTGGAGATACTGGTGCAGTGGGATAGGCACGTTTCACACAGGTACGTCTGTACCTTGATTGAATATACCTGTTCATTGCTTGTGGACATCTCCACTACCTACCAGTTACGCCCTTACTGCACACCAGTCACACCCCCACTGCACACCAGTCACACCCCCATCATACCCATCAAATAATAAATGTTAATCTCCAGTTCTCTTCCGTGTTCTGGACTGGCAACACCTCTGTTCCCCACCCTCCTGTTCACTAGGACTTGCCCTCTCCTGTGGACCAGGTTGGGGAGGTCCAGAGGGAGACATCTTCCTCAGAGACTGCAATGAAGATAGCGTGGAGGTATCAGAATTTGCCTGAGGTTGAGGTGGGTGTAACTAGTGGGTGTGGTCGTATGAATGTGGTAAGAATTTAATGTAGTGGGTGGGATGCAGTGGGCGTGGTAACCAGCCACTCCCTCCCCTCTTCTCCATTCAGTCCTCCTTCTCTAACCGATTTGGCCACTTCTACGACTTAACACAAACTATGGACAAAGCCAGGCTGGCTGGGGCCAAGGTCCACTATTTTCCAGGCCAGTGGAGGGGATATTCCCTAAGGTCTGTCATTGTGATTGGCTGGTGTGCATACATGTATGATGTCACTGTCCTGGCTACCGTAGACCAACCTAACAGCTACCATACTTTAGACTGGTGTGTTGTGACTTTCTTCAGTTATGAACAACTGTTGGAGGAGATGAGGACAGCAGTCATGAGTGGACAGTTTGGAGTATCTCAACAAGTAAAAACAAGAGAGGTTAGGCTGGTTGGTCCAGCGTCTTTGTCAGTAGATTATGTTTGATTTGTACGACTGTGTTTACACTTCCAGAGAAATGTGATGCGAATAGCAGTTCATTCTCTGGGCACGCCCCTCTGGGATAACAGGGTTGACCCCAACTCTCTACCAGTCTTCTTACACAGTCTACGTGCCCTGTTGAGGCAAAGCTATGCTGTAGCACTCCTCACAGCACCAACACACCTATTTGATGTGAGTGCACCAAAGAGGGTGGGGTCACTAACTGATAATTACAGGGATTAACTCTTTGAAATTTACATAGGATCTTGGAAGTATAAGGAATGTGGAGAGGCTCTGTGACTGTGTTGTCAGGTTGGAAGCCTTTGAAGGGTCAGACAAGGAAAGTAACCCACTTTACAAGGACTACCATGGTGTGTGTGTGTGTGTGTGTGTGTATATGTGCAGTGTGTACTGTGATCAAGTAGTATGTACCAGACCATAGATACTATCCACCCGTCCGTCAACCACACCTCCTGCATGTGTTTATGTAGGTTTATTTCATATCCACAAGTTACCAAGGACTAACACCTTGTTACCATGCCAACCTGAGACTTTGGATCTTGCTTTCAAATTAAAAAGGAAAAAGTTCTCAATTGAAGTATGTTGTGTGCATCCCAGTGTGTGTGTGTGTTTGTGTGTGCATATTTGTGAATTAAGCTTCAACACTTATTTCCATTTATTTTCTCTTAAGATGTTAGTACTTCACACAGCACCTCTTCTTCTCTCCGCTATTGTAGACCCTCCATCTCCCTCCAGATCTGTCAGAGACTGTTAGTAGAGAGCCTTCTACCTCAAGGAGAAAGACAGACCTTCCGTCAACCATGCCAAATATGGACTTTTGAGTACTTTTATCTGTGACCTTGTAAATTGTCAGTTGTAAATGTTAATTTATTCATGATTCATTTATACAATGTCATAATTTTCTTCAACGATGTATGATTGATGCAAATTAATTTTGTTTTTATTGAAAAATACAACATCCTAGAACTGAATTATGAACTCTGGAATTTTCAATTTAATGAAAACGCTGCAGACAACAGTCGAAACACAAAATCTTCAATCTCTATCTTGACTCGACCCTTTTCACCAATTGGAACTGGAAAGCAAAAGCATCGGTGATACAAAATGATACAAAATGATACAAAGTGATATTAAATGCTTTATATAGAAATATGAAAATGATATAATGGTTTGTTCTCGGCTTGTAGTGACCACACCCACATTCCATGCAGCAGATAAACATGGTAGTTGAAGTGCTGGCTACAATAGACTGTTGCAGGATACGCACAAGAAGTGTCACATTGTGAGGGCTCTGTCATTGACAACAGGTGAGATAATGTAGCAACATAGAAGTTCTGGTGCAATTGGAAGCCAATTTGAATACCTCCACCTCACACACACGAATGACAGTTCTATGAACAGCCATACATGTTTGATGATTCAAATAAAACCACAAGAAATGAATACAACAATAGTTTTAAGTACAAGTCTCTGGTGAGTGCTGCCAACACAACGTCTCTGAGTGTAGGTCAGTTAATACAGTTCACAACTAGGTCTCATTTCAGAAGAGTTAATGGAGGATAGTGTGAATCAAGGTAACAACGGACGAGGTAACAGTGAACAAGGTAACAGTGGACAAGGTAACAGTGGACGAGGTAACAGTGGACGAGGTAACAGTGGACGAGGTAACAGTGAACAAGGTAACAGTGGACGAGGTAACAGTGGACGAGGTAACAACGGACGAGGTAACAGTGGACGAGATGACAGTGGACGAGGTAACAGTGGACGAGGTAACAACGGACGAGATGACAGTGGACGAGATGACAGTGGACAAGGTAATGACAGATCACGATCACTTAAGAAGGAATTGCTACATTTATCTCATATCCAACTGCAGTTGGTAGTGAGGTGGTAACCATAGCTACTACCTTGCCTACTCCAGTAATCCCCATTGGGGATTCCCCAGTGACTGGTGTGATTGGACAGCAAGTGGTCACCCACACAACTACACCCAGAGCCACCACCTCACCGAGTTCACCTTCACCTGATGGGAGTGTGGGCGTGGCAGTGGGTGTCACCATACCTCTGGTGATGGCTGCTATTGTAGTGGTCGTTGTCGTTGCCGTGGTGCTAGCCTGCATAAGATCAAAAAGGTGAGAAACAAATAAAGTGCACACAGCCGGAGCAAGGGGTGCTCATTAGGGTGGAATTTGGTATCTAAACACTTGCAGTTAGAATGTATCTTGAAAGTGTTTGTGAGACTAAACCTAATTCTTCCTGAATGTACTTTCACTTTTGATTGCATCTTCATCCACTATTGGTACACAGAGGGAAGTCTTTGGACAGAGTGCACGGGACCACACAAGGTATGAATCCCCCACATGCTACAAGAGGGTGTGGCCTTGTAGGTAGCTGCCACAACATTCAACTATTGCACAATGTGGGTGTGGTGTGTTCTCACCTGCCAAAAGCTCCCATGTACTACTCTGTATACATGTTCTGTCTGGTCAATGCCTCACAATGTCCAGTGGTTTACGGTGAAACTGATCCTTCTACAGCTAATAGGTTCACTACACAAAACCACGCCCACATCCAAAATGGCTGCCCTCATACTTACGACAGCATCTTGGAGCCAGAATATGCTGTGATCACCGCTGGCCCCAACTACGCAGCTATTCAGGTCAACACAGAACCTCAGAACAGACACAGATATGAGACTAGTCACACGACCAGTGGAGACATCTCTTCAGGATATGCAGTACTGGAGCCAAAATCACCAGCAGAGGCAAACAGCCCCTCACCTGAGCCCCCCGGGGGGCCTTTGGAGCACTCATTGATGGAGATGTCAGTTGAGGAATTCCCCTTCAAACAAGAATGTCGTGAGCTCATAATGGACCTCCCTGGAAGTCCCAAGCTGATCAGGAAGCAAGAGGGGGGGAATCCCGCACTGAGGTCCATGTCCTGCGTGGACCAGTACCCATTTGAACAGTCACCCTATATGGAACCAGTATCAATACACCGTAACCATGCCAACAGCAGACCACTTTCAATGGATTTCGATTACATTTCAAGGAACATGGGTACCCTACTGGAGAGGATCAGGAGTGAAGATTTATAGAATAATCTTCCACACACACACACAACTATTTCACACTCAAGTTAACTTACGTACCTGTCATATTCTTATTATTATTCATCATCATTGAGAATAAACTTATACAAAGTGAATTATGCATGTACATATCTTGTTGTGATGTAGGGAATGCTGAATAATGAGTTTGTGAAGTTTATAGTACCATGTGGTAGAAATGATGTGTGTGTGTGTGTGTGTGTGTGTGTGTGTGTGCGTGTGTGTGCGTGTGTGTGCGTGTGTGTGTGTATGTGCGTGTGTGTGTGCGTGTAGGTGTGTGTGTATGTGTGTAGGTGTGTGTGTATGTGTGTCTGTGTTGTGTGTGTGTGTGTTGTGTGTTGTGTGTGCATTTTTGTGCATGTCCGTGTGTGTGTGCGTGCATGTTGTGTGTGTGTGTATCTGTGTGTATGTGCGTGTGTGTTGTGTGTTGTGTGGGTGTGTCTACTCACACGTACATTTCATTGCAAATTGTAGCAACTAGCAGTATTTGACACTTCCATTTATTCTTCCTAGTGTCAGTTAGTGGCATCCTCTCAAAGCTCCCAGTGTGAGAGATCACACACAAACTTGAGGAGACACACAATATAATAAAACAATAATATTGCTTGTGTGGGTGGGCAAATTCATCACATAAACGGATCTTCCCTCACATTTTATCTTGACAAAAGGCATCACTCCAATGGATGGCGCTAAGACACACCCATCACTATGAAGTTTTTTAGTTAAAGGAATTTGCAATTTATCTCCTCCCCTTTCAACTTGCTCTGCCAATATTTCAACTCTCTCTCAAGTCATTTGGACTTCCTTCCTAGAAAGAAGGCACTACACTGAAAGGCTTGCAGTATCAACTATAACAGGACAACAAACTGTATACGGGGTCATTTGGTAGAAATGACTGGAGGGAAGATTGCTCTGATCTGCTTTGTTGTAACCACTTCTTGTGTGTTGGAGGTGCCTTCAGCACCAGCCACTGGAATCTCTGGTGGGAGTAGAACTGAACTGAGGGGAGACCGTGGACTACTAGTGGACCCGCTGGAGACAGGGAACCAGGGGCAGGGTCTGTTTGAAATGGACATTGTCCTCACTGAAGCTGACAGACAAAGGCACAGAAGAGGAGTTACTGGGGAGAATGACCGAATATGGCCTAATGCAACAATACCCTACGATATGCCTTCATACATCAGTGAGTTGCTTCATCATATCACACACACGCGCGCGCGTGCGCACGCACACACACACACACACACACACACATACAGTGTATTTTTATATAACATGTATAACCCTTCAAATATTTGACCACAGAACATATTCTCCAGTGTCCACACACAAGGAGAGTGTATCCATGCATTTTCAAATGCAGAAGCTTGTCTTCACTTCTGTCTCCATCCCATCACACATTTTTTTCTCTTCTCATTTCCATCTTGTCACCCTCAGGCAGTGAAGGCTACAAGCTGGCAATCCAGGGTATGGCTCATTGGATGAACTACACTTGTATCAAGTTCAAAGTGAGGGAAAACGAAAAGGATTATATCAAATTTGTGGAGATTGGCGGGTTAGTGGGATTGGTAATGATAGCTGCTTGTATAGTAACGATTTGGATACACGCACTGCTTGGGTCCTGTCAAGTACAGGAGCATGTAGATGTGTGGATGTGGGGACTTGGTCACTGCTCTCAACTGAAGATATCACTGTCAGCACATCTTGTCATCCTTCAGGTGTTGGTCTAGTGTTGGGAGAGTGGGCGGAGAACAGCTAATATCACTGGGAAGCAGCTATTATAAAACAATGGGTTGTGGTCATGTGGGTGTGGTCATCCACGAACTAGCCCATGTAGCAGGATTCTGGCATGAGCAGTCTCGTCCTGATAGGGACCGGTACATCACCATCATCACGGGGAACATCCACCCAGCCATGCTGTACAACTTTGAAACTTACCCCCACTTATCAAGCTCGTTGAAGATCCCTTACGACTACGACAGCATCACACACTACAATTCATTTGTGAGTTGAAATGGAGATAACAGTACATAGAGTGTATGTATGAAGATCTGGCTGATGTAGGACTGGTCTTCGTGGACTGGTTGGAGTAGGGATGGTCATAGGGAACAGGTTGGGGTAGGGATGGTCATAGGGAACAGGTTGGGGTAGGGATGGTCACAGGGAACAGGTTGGGGTAGGGATGGTCACAGGGAACAGGTTGGGGTAGGGATGGTCACAGGGAACAGGTTGGGGTAGGGATGGTCATAGGGAACAGGTTGGGGTAGGGATGGTCATAGGGGGAACAGGTTGGGGTAGGGATGGTCCCAGGGAACAGGTCCGAAATACAAAATTGTAAACCTCCTTGTACCCACTACAGGCCTTCAGCATGAATGGCTGGCCCACCATCATCCCAAAGAAGAAAGGAGTCAAAATAGGACAGAGAGTAGGTCTCAGTGCACTGGATATCAAGCAAGCTGTCAGCTTGTACAAATGCAGAGGTTAGCGTGGGGCAGGATGCAGCACTGTTAGCGGGTACAGGACACCCTCACTGCACTCTTCCACTCTGGAACTGTGGAATCAACCTGGAAGATATCCATCCTCCTAAACACTGTTCCCAGTAATTAAGTACTATTAAGATAAATCTGTGAATATCATTAATGTGGATCTATTACCCAAAGTGATATGTTGTCCATAATGCCCTCATTTACTCTCCCTCACAGTACGGACCACATCAGTGGACACACCAGCTGTTGACCTCGAGGTCGACAACAATATAACGATAGTGATTCAAAACAAATTTGATCTCAAGTGCTTGGCTCACTATAAGAGGCAGATTACTATGGCAACATGCAATATTTCCAGTCCAGCACAACAGTGGGTGTGGTCCAAGTACAGTCAGATCATCAACAAGGAGGAGGGACTGTGTCTGAGCTACAGTAACAATACTACTCACCTGACAGAATGTGATCCTCACATGACCGACAACCAAGAGTGGGCTTGTGGAGGGTTACACCTAATGCAGCCATCAAAGGGGGTGTGTCTGAGTGGGAGGAGCCTTCCTACTGATGATGAAGTCGACCAGCTGCTTCTGGAGCTGGCAGCATTTGTAGCCAAGGAGCCCGTCCAGAGGGGATTACCCACCTGTAATCTTGACCAGCTAGACCAACAATGGACCATCCTCCAGTCTTCAAACAACAGCACAACTGGAGGGAATGTAGGGACCCCAGTGTGCACCTTCTCTCCCGAGCACAACCTAACAGAGTGGTACACGGTGAATACAAGCGATGCTAATGGATGGCTGAGCTGTCATCGGATCAACACATTCGCCCAAGGACTCCTCTACAGAGATGGGGTGGTTAGGGGCCTCACCTGCAGAGCTTCACCGAACATGTTCTCGGGGAAGCAGCACTCAACAAAACAACCAGGAAATGAAACATGTACCAACACCACTGTTACCATGGGAACCCACTTCCACTGCCAAAAGGGTTATTACCTCAAATCAGTCAACATTGACAGTGGGCGGGTCACCTGCTGTAATGACCACACCCAGAAGGATTATACACTTCCCTGCCATACAATGACAGTTCCTATAGTAACAGGTGCGGAAAAGGTCCAACTATGCACCTCCAGTGGATACTATGTTGTTTATTCAAACAAAGACTGTCCTGTACACGATGCATGTCACAATGTAGTTAAATGTTGTTATTAATGATACCAAATCAGATGTACTCTACAGTGAATTGGGAGGGGGTTAATTGCACATTGGCTGTGCAAAGGCTGATGGGAGTTAAGATCATCAGTTCATTTATCATGCGAAAGACAATAGCTATTAATTACTATAATCTATATTATAGCTATTACCATAAGACATAATGACATGGAGATGACAGCTATCATGTAATAACCATGTCGATTATGTTGGCAATGGTACTTATTGAGATAATCAGTTATTACACTATATTAATTATGAAGGTAACGATGGTGGTGGTGTTTATTGTGATTAGGATGAAACAAACAACAACTAATACAAATGAATCATGGTATCAGGTGGGATCATAGTACCAGGTAAGAGCATGGTACCAGGTGGGATCTAGGTACCAGATGGGATCTAGGTACCAGGTAAGAGCATGGTACCAGGTGTACATTAGCTGCTGGACAATTCTTCTGACCAGGTAATCCCCTTATATCACAAACACGACAGTCCCCAGGTGAACAACTGCTGTATCGGATACATAATCCCATTACAATAACTGGACACTAGGCACACTATTAGGTGTAGCTAGTGATGGTATATGTCTAACAGCTGTGCACACCAGGTGTAGACATGCACTTGCCGCCATCTTCTGTAACTGTTCACAGAAGATCGATCGCGTCAAATCATTCATCACGCGAAAGACAATAGCTATTAATTACTATCAATCGACCATAATATTGTATTGGTAAGAGATTTACCGGTATGCTAGTTTGGATTGAGACTTGCACACACCTTAGTACCGGGCATTCTTCTCTTCGACCATGGGGTGTATGTGCTAGGCAGGATCCCGTACGCATAGTGAAATTTCCCCCTAAAGAACAGCGAAGATGTTTGGGTTGATATTCGCTCTCTACTTCTTCGTCTGTCACATATCGCTGGCATGTGGTGGAACCAATGTGCGTTATTAGATCCAATCGCTACAAGATGGCCAATGAATTATAAATGGCGCTCTGTAGCCCGCCGCGTCGGCTAGCGAGTGACTCCAGCTGCTCTTTCTTCTCTGTTTCTAGGTTTCCAACAGCTGTCAAAGGCCGTTTTGTGAGTACTCGTTAGAATGGACTGTAGATGGAGACGAGGTCGTGTTCCACTTGTCGGGTGCCGCGCAAGGATGGGTCGCCGTTGGCTTCTCGGAAGATAGGAGAATGGTAAGTGCACGTGAGCGTACACACCGGGATGCCCTTTCGATACAACCTGAGAGAACACCAATGGCTAGTTAATGGTTATTAAATGATTAATAGATGGTTCATAGGTTGGTTGTTAGATGGTTGGTAGGTGGTTAACATGATTAGTGGTTATAAGCAATATCAAGTACATTATTGAGTATTTGCAAATAGTAACTATAGATATTTTGAGGTTGTCCTTGTACTGTTGTATGTGTGTTCTATAGCTGTCATGATCCTTGGAATTTTCTCCATACTTGGCTGCACAAGTCCTTCAAGCTACACCTGTCCAGATCTGCATGTATACATGTGCCACACCCACAGTGTTATGGTACATCTGGTGTGCACCTCCTGATGTATACGTAGTATGCAAGGTCCTTGGGACCCGCATGTATGAAGCCATACGGATCACGCCCAATATGTTATAAATGGTGCTGCATGTACGTGTGCTCTCTGATTGTCAGGGTGGAGTGAACATTGATGACGTTATTGCTTGCGTGAGAATGCCTTCTGATGAAATTGTCGTCATTGATGGATTCAATCTTCCTCTTCCAAGTTTGTATGCAAGTGTTTGGGACTGGGTAAGATCTGGTTGTATGTGTGGAGATTGCGAGTGCTGCTATTGAAGGATTTAGGACACTTAGGATGGATCTGGAGTCCAAATGATTTCAAGTGGATATGATGGGATAACCATTGAATGCACTTTCAAGAGAACACTGAAATCAACAGATAAGGGAGGGGACCTGCCACTGACCCTACCACTTTACCAGTTCTATGGGATGTCTAGTAATCCCAGTGAGTACAGTGTGTACAGACATCCTGTCTGGGATAGTCTTTGTTGTTATGAATAATAATTATAATTCTTGTTATGTTCTCGGATGTGTCAGTAAAAACAAATGGGACCTTCAGCAAACACACAAAGGTTCCTTGGATTTCAGACAGACCAGTACATGTTGTTAGAGAGAAGAGTGGGTCATTTTCTGTTCCTTTGAAGAAGGAGGTATTTATGCTCAATCTGTGTGTGTGTACGTATATGTTGTGTGTGTGCATATGCACATATATTGTGTGTGTGTGTGTGTGTGTGTGTGTGTGTGTGTGTGATGAGTGTGTGTGTGTGTGTGTGTGATGAGTGTGTGTGTGTGTGTGAGTGTGAGTAGGAGCTCCTGTGCTGTATGTGTAGTAATGTGTATTAGTTCATCTGGTATATCATGGTTCATTTTCTTCTCTTAAAAGGAGATTGGTGTACCCGAAGGCTGTATTTCCAACCGTTCCTTGTGTACATTCTACATGTTGGAAGCTGTGGTAGATGGCCACGTAATGTTGGAGCTGGAAGGCAGCACAAGTGGATGGATTGCCGTGGGGTATTCCTACGATCAAGTGATGGGCGGAGACAACATTGATGATGTAATCGGCTGTCTGGTCACTGGTGCCGAGGAAACGGTTGTAGCCAAGGATACCGTCAACTTACAAAATCTCCTGTCCAATATTGACGACACAGTAGGTATCCTCCCTCAACCTGCCAGTGTGTGTAGCACCTCAAGTATGTTCTCCAATGATCTGGTCCACTCCCTACACCCCACCTCATACACCAGTTGATTGAACCTCCTCCACTCACACTTACACTCTCTTGATGTCCTCAGCTACAAGACGATATCAAGTTACTTGATTGGACGTATCAAAATGGCCGCCTCCACTGCCGACTCATCCGCACAGCAGCAGGAAGCAGTCCCAGTGAAGACATTGATATCACAAACCCTCTGCTCTACCGCTTCCTGGGCACTGGACCACCTGAAGGTACGTCCTTTGAGGCATTTCCTCCATGTTAGTGGACCTTACGTGTCGCACCGGACTTGCAGAGTTTGGGAACAGCAAATTTGGGTTTCATGGCAGCAACAATATTCCACATGTTATTGCGCCTAATTATGTGGCTACCAGGGAACTGGTCTCCACGGGAATATGTACTGTTGGTCCACTACTGAGAGTTCATGGTGAGCCTATTGGGAGGATGTGTTAATGACCTGGTGAAAACATGTGTCATGCTCTGCCTCAGGTATTCTGATGTACTTGTCCTGGGGTGTCTTGGGTGTGGTAGCCATTTTCATGGCTCGCCATATGCACCCTGCTCTACCAAACCATCAATGGCTTTATGTGAGCTGTGTGTGTGTGTGTGTGTGTGTGTGTGTGTGTGTGTGTGTGTGTGTGTGTGTGTGTGTTTGAACACACACTGGCATATTACACCATTACTTTACATTCCTTCATAAAGGTTCATCAAATCCTTCTTCTCCTATCACTATTTGTTTCCGTGGTTGGTTTCATTCTTGTCTTTATTCACTTCTTCATGACGGGAACTACTAAAGGACTCATTAATTTTGGAGTATGAACCTACACTTAATGCAGTACCTATTTCTCTGGTCACACCCTTTCTTCTTTTATAGGCGAACAACCCCATTGGGAGTGCACACTTTGTCCTGGGATCCATGGTGGTAGTTTTACAGATTGTCAATGTAGGTACATGCAAGGATAGGTAACTAACCAATTCTTTGAATGTTGGTGTCCATTTCAACCGTCTGCAGCCCATTATGGCTTTCTTCAGACCACCCGAGGCATCTCAATGGTAAGACACTGTTGATGTTCAGTGATGTCATCGTGAGTGAGTGACACCATCTCTCCATCATATAGGAGAAGGGTGTTCCACCTCATTCACGGATATCTGATAGGGACTGCATTACAGCTGTTGGCAGGTGTGTGTCATTCACACAGTACTGATAAGCATGACAAGCACACCACACACACACACACACACACACACACACACACACACTCCCACCCTCCCTCCCCACACACACAGCATACCCATGTCTTGAAGACCCATCCATGAATCTCTCTTTAACTGCAACTTGTTCCTTTTAGCTGTGGTCATCTTCCTCGGGCTATACCGGTATGGTGAAACAAGCGGAACCACTCACTATCCACCCTTTTATGTATGGACAGTGGTCGTCTTGGGTGTCATGGTGACTGAAGTGAGTCTGAAGGTGTACACCCTAATGGCTCCTAGATTTGGGAGATCAGAGTATGTCACACCAATTGCAAAGAAGCCACGGTTCAAGGATCCTACAACAAATGGCATTGAAAATAAAAGAGATGTCACCAAGAAAACTGAAAGAGCTAAATTGACCCACCTACCTTCTAAAGTGTGTGTGTGTGTGTGTGTGTGTGTATGTGTGTGTGTGTGCGCGTGCGTGTGTGTGTGTGTGTGTGTGTATGTGTGTGTGTGTGCGCGTGCGTGTGTGTGTGTGTGTGTGTGTGTGTGTGTGTGTATGTGTGTGTGTGTGTGTGTGTGTGTGTGTGTGTGTGTGTGTGTGTGTGTGTGTGTGTGTGTGCATGTGCATATGTATGCATGCATCAATATCCCTACATATTATGATGATGTACTGCCCATTCAGGTGCATAACATAATTATATTTTCTTGTTCTACAGGATCATAAGTTGCGTTGGGTGGTGTTTGCCCTTCTTTCTCTACTGGTTGTGTTGGCTGGAGTGGCTATCACTGCTCTTCTTGGAATTGCCTGCTTATAAAGGGACCACACAACTGCTTTGTATAAATGTACATTATAATGTGTTCATTTCTCCAGTACTGTTTGGTGAATTTCGACGCACTTTGCAATATTTGGATTTGGACTGTAATTCATTGACAATATTATTGACATTAATAATTATTAATGCAACACAGAGGATTGCGAGATTTACAAACATTGCTTAATAATTTAAAACAAGATGGTCAATGCGACTAAAAATTCCACGTCTGTCTGTCCCTCCACGGTCTCTGCCCTCCACACTGTTGGAGAGGACCACCCAGCCTGCTGTACTGGCCGTGGGGCGGACCGCCACCTGATCCGGTGTAGAGCGGCAGCTGACTCGGGTGGGGTTTGACGTCCGGTGTACAGGGAGGAAGCAATTCGGAGCGAGTGCACCGTGCCCTCTCCTGTTGAAGTCCCTCGATATACTTGATAGCTGCTTCGATGATTGGAATTTTGTTAATCTTCTTGTCGTTGTAGGAAGAGACAGGAGTTGTTAGGATATTCCTTAAAATCTTGTACGTTTTTCCGAGTTCGAAAACTCTCTCTCTTTCTCTAAGTCTCCTATCGGCTTTACTCTTCGCTCTGACTCCTCTTCTAACGGGTTTGGGAGAAAAGTCGCTGGAATACGTACCGTCCGACGAACCACTTCTGTCCGAGTCCATTGTCGTCTCTCGCAGAATTACGTTCCTCGCTCCCAAGGGGACAACAGTCAACAGTAAACTATTTTGAGAAAATCCCTCAAAACATGTTGTTCTAATAGCGCCGAAGATAGCAATTAAAGTATAAACAAAATACCAATGTGACATACAGGTGTGAAACAATAATACGGATATTATTATAATACAGTAAAGTAATAATAATAATAATATCTAATAATTAATTTTAGTATCATTGAATTAAAAGTAGTTCATTGCTTACATGAAAAAACCTAGAACATTTATTATGAGTATTAAATAAGAGGAAATTCTGTCGTATCACATTGAAATATCATGTATATACTTGTTTTCTCTTCAAGCTTTCGGGCACTTCAGGTGGTGGAGGACGAGGCATCCTGAAAACCACTTTGACGGTATCATAGATGAACCACTGGAAGCCAGTGAGGGCACCTACCATCAGGACACGAGCCCCAAAACCTCGCCATAAACCTTGCATAGCAAACAGACAACAAAACACATATCTCCTGTTTTCAGACACAGTGCGACATAGCACACAGGCACCTACCATTCCACCCCAGGGACTTGAAAGAGTTCAGAGCTGTGCTTCCTCTATCGGAGTTCAGCTTTGAGACAACAGAGTCTGCTGGGTGTGACACCAGGGTGCACAAGATACCGGCAATGTAGCCGGACGTGAACGTGACAGCAAGTTGTGATGGCTTGCCAAGCGATTCCCTTGGAAAGGGTATGACGTAGTTGTACATTAGCTCTATTGTACGCTCAAAAGCAGCAAACTTCATCATTGTGTAGGGGATCTGCCGCATCCACAATGGGGAAAGACCCTTGTAGAATCTAAACAAGAAAGTATTGAAACTTAATCATTTATCCTCAACCCACCATTGCTAAGGATTGTATGCACACACACACACACACACACACACACACACACACACACACACACACACACACACACACACACACAAACATGCACACACACACCATCTCTCAGGACTGTACACACACTCACCCCCACCATCCTTCCTCCTTCAGAAGCTTGGGGAAGCCTTGCCTCAGTGTGTTGGCCCATCCTGGTTGAGTCTGGATGCGGACCTTGAGGGCCTCCCAGGGAGCAAGAGCTATATCAGCAAAGAACTCAGCACTGGCCGAAGCAGCCAAATACAGGGACGTCCTCCAGAGATAAGTCGTCTCCTGGAGAATAGTTACGAATACACACACATGAGGACTGCATCTCGAACATTCATTACCTCAGTGTATAACGGCCCCTCAGGCAGACACACAAACCAACCCACCTCTCCCAGCACTTCTGAGTACAGAATCTTAAATACTTCGTATAACCCAAACTTAAAACATCCTTGTAAAGAATATCCAATGAGCGTAGGTGTCCATCCTTTGTACATTCCTCGCCATCTTTCCTCCCTTAAACATATTGGAAAGCCAACTCTCATGTTCTTGTATTTGGCTGGCTCTACCTGTATTATAACATAAACACTGGATTGCGCAATCGCACAAAATGGCAGCAGTGTATGTGGATATTATAATGTACCATGGATAATCTATTCAAGCATGAACTAACCTGAATTCTACATTTGACCAGATCCAGGGGGACCACAGCAGTGTGCGTGAGTCCACAGCTAAGCGCACCACCAAATGTGCACAAGCCAATGTATTTAGCAGATCCAAACTCACAAGAGTCAGACCTTACGGCTACAAAAGGAATAGCATCACATGTATAGTGATACATACACCAAGGCAGCTGGCGGTACACGGAGTTGGGAGAGCATTGGTAATTTGGTAACCAGTGAACGTTGTATAAAGATATTGGCCAAGGTTAAATGTCTACCACTGGCCAATC
>OZ026555.1:120000-152500 GCA_964020155.1 Chondrilla cf. caribensis
CTAAACAGCTCTTTGTCTCTTTCGACGTTTTATTGTGTAATTTGATACTATTGAGTGTTGTAATTCTACTAAATGTGTCCACCGGTTATTATGTAGCGGTATGTTTCCCGCCATTAATTACGAAGCTTTAGTCGGCAGCCATTTTATTTTCTTCCGGACACCAACTAGATAGGCAATTCTCTCTCAGGTCACTTCCGTTACTTTTTGATGTGGTTTTAGTATGACTTTCATCAAATTTTCTGGTACTTGAGTTTGTTGGTTTATTAGTCAGTTAATTCCCTTCATAGTTTTGTATTGTTCACATGCTCATGTGAGAAGCAGTGTTGTTTTGTACCTCTTGTGTGTGCTATTGACTGTTACTAATCAAATCATAAGCCTGTCTTGTCCGTGCTTACAGGTTGAACCTCAAAAGTACAAGAACATCATATATGGCATGAGACTTACAATCAAGGAAGATGGGTTAAGAGGATTAGCCAAGGGGTGGGCTCCGACTTTCGTTGGGTACTCCTTCCAGGGTCTTGGGAAGTTTGGGTTCTATGAAATCTTCAAAGTGGTCTACTCCAATATGTTGGGGGAGGTATGTATGTAGCCACTGGTGTGTGTGCGCGTGTGTGTGCGTGTGTGTGTGTGTTTCAATGTCACATGATTTTTGCTTTTCAGGAAAACACTTATCTCTGGAGGACGTCCCTGTATTTGGCTGCTTCGGCCAGTGCTGAGTTCTTTGCTGATATAGCTCTTGCTCCCTGGGAGGCCCTCAAGGTCCGCATCCAGACTCAACCAGGATGGGCCAACACACTGAGGCAAGGCTTCCCCAAGCTTCTGAAGGAGGAAGGATGGTGGGGGTGAGTGTGTGTACAGTCCTGAGAGATGGTGTGTTTGTGTGTCCCCGTGTGTATGTGCGTGCATGCATGTGCATGCCATCCTTAGCAATGGTGGGTTGAGGATGAATGATTAAGTTTCAATACTTTCTTGTTTAGATTCTACAAGGGTCTGTCCCCATTGTGGATGAGGCAGATCCCCTACACAATGATGAAGTTTGCTGCTTTTGAGCGTACTGTGGAAGCTCTCTACAAGTATGTAGTTCCTATCCCAAGAAGCCAGATGAACAAACCCCAGCAGTTGGTAGTCACGTTCACTGCCGGCTACATAGCAGGAGTCTTCTGTGCCATTGTTTCTCACCCAGCAGACTCTGTTGTCTCCAAGCTGAACTCCGACAAGGGGAGTACTGCCCTGGAAGCACTTAAGAAATTAGGATGGAAAGGTATGTTGTTAGTTGTTGAAGGAGTCATTTAATATTGAGTTGTATACACTGTATTGATCTGTGTATGTGTACGTTATTAGAGATGCATGGAGAACGTTGCCCTGTGTGTCCTGTGTAGTACATAACACGTAGAGCTGTGTAGTGATAGTAGAATGCATTCATTCAACAAGATGTACCCTCTGTTGTGTGTACCCAGGTGCATGGAAGGGTCTGGGAGCTAGGATCCTCATGATTGGGACGTTGACTGCTCTACAGTGGTTCATCTACGACACTGTCAAGGTTGTCTTCAGACTGCCCCGCCCCCCGCCCCCAGAAATGCCAGAGAGCTTGAAGAGAAAATTAGAGCAACAGAAACAAGCCTAACTCTCTCCTTATAGTCAATATCAGTCTAGTCCTCAACTGCTCCGAGTTAGCTTAATTGTAAGGTTATCATAGAGCTGAAATGAGCTTTATATTAAACTATTTATTGATATTATGTAATTAAATTTGGTTAGTGTATGTATTCAGATTATAAATCCATCAACAAGCGTGTCTATTGCTCGTATAGGATGTCTCTAAAACTTTCAATCAAGTCAATATTCAATTTAAACAAACTGACAATATCTTAATGTTACAAAACATTCCACTTTCCAGTTTTTCTGTAGCTATTCAGCATCCTCCTTGCCTTCTTCTTCACATTGGGATGAGGGTCGTTGTACTTGTCCTCAATCACTGCCACTATCCTCTCCTCCAAGTGTCCAGGCGAGCCATCACCCAGGGAGTGGAGGGCTTGGTCCCTCACATCACCATCCTCATCCTCACACATCTCAAATATCCTCTCCCACACCTCGGGAATGTCGGCCTTCACATGGCATGGACAAAGATCTTTCAGTGCCTTCTTCCGTTTGATGGGATCAGGGTTGTGGGTCCTTTCAATGTATTCTTCCACTGTCTCGTCACACATTGCAACTGTCTCTGGTGGCTATTGGTCTCTACAGAGGTCTCAATCCGACACTGTCACTGTTCACATCACTTCAGACTAGCTGACAGGTTGTAGAGCTTGACTGCCTTTTATTCTAGTGCTCGAAGTTATAAATAGCATATGATGTCATCATCTCTTGCACAACAAGGACAGCGCTTGTTCTAATTATAGCTCATGATGTAATCCAAGCAATGAAAAGGATAGAGGGATGACACATCAAGGGTAATTTCTAAAAAATCTTATAACTTGGACCATTTTTCACTGCATTGCTCAATATTTGACATATCCTCTACTTATTGTAGAAGGTTGTAACAAACACGACTACTGCAAATAATTTGTTTTCAATGCATGTATGCCTAGCACAGGGCCACAATTTACTCCACTGTCATCTCTAATAGAGTGCTAGTACACTATTATACAATCAATTCTCTCGCCGAATCTACTTCAATTTGACCTACATATTCAGAGATATACTGCTAATAAATTCTTGTACAATTGCACTCCAAATGCACTGAATACACAAGAGAAAACTACCATTTATCTGTCAATTTCTTTGGCCTATCACACTAGATTAATTTGAATTAGATCATTTTCTTGACAGCAGCAATGATAGCAGTGGAGTCAATTTCAAACATCTTCATCAGCTCCGCCCCCTTTCCACTGCGAGGGATGGTCTTGACGGCCAGCCTCTTCACAACAACACCACTCTCCTCACTAACAGCACCAGCCACAGCCTCACCAAGACCACCTGAGCACGCACAGAAGGGGACAGTATTGAGTGACAATTCATTATTCAGGTTTATCGGATATGAAATACCCCCGGGGTCTCTACCAGCTATAGCTAATCAATACTACCATTTGTCAAATATGCACCACTACAAAAGCTACAGACAACAGATGTAGTTTGTGAATATCTTAAGACAGGGTATTTCTCAGCCAGACTACACCCCCCCCCACGCACACACGCATTCACCTTCAGGGTAGTGGTCCTCCACTGTGATGATCTTACCACCTGTAGCCTTGGCAGATGCGATCAACAGCTCCTTGTCTATTGGTTTCAAAGTGAAGGGATCAATCACGCGAATGTTGATACCTTCCTTCTTGAGTTCATCATAGGCCACCACTGCCTCCTGGAGCGTCACTCCTGCTCCCACCACAGTCACTTTGTCACTATCACTGGATTTAACAACCTACACGAACAATCACGCACATTGGTATGGCCAAGGGTGAGAGTAGTGGCAAAGATACTGACAAAGACTTCACTATAATCAGGAGCTAACTGTATGGACCATAGTTTGAGCATAAATTGAATAATTGACCAAATAGTGGTGTTGGTGTGGCAGAAAAATGGCTACCGGCAGTGATATGACTAGATATAATGAGATGTAGTAAATGGACAACCCCTTGTATTGAGCAACATTCCTAGAATATCCAGTGAAAACGACACCTTTGAAATAGTGCTCAGTTTAGTAATGTTAAAATTGGACTAGCTGTATCACTTGAGACAGCTTGAAAGTATTTCGAGAATGAACTGGACTTTTTGAGACGAAGCTGGTAGCCCATAAGCCTCACCTCTGGACATGGCCAAGTAAGATCTTGACACATATGTATGGTGACAAGAGTATGCAACTGTATGACCACGCCCATCTCACCTTGCCCTTCCCCACTTCAAACACCTCGTCCTGTTTGTAGATGACAGTGGTTGCTGGACGGCTGGTTCGTGTGAAGGTGATTCCCTTGTGGTTGGCAGCCAGCTCAAGAGCTCTCTCACAAGACACGGCATCAGAGGGATAGAAGCAGACAGCTCCGGGCACAGTCCTAAAGCAGGCAAAGTCCTCCAGGGCCATCTGGGACGGGCCGTCCTCACCTGTGAATGGAAGCAGCAAACTAACATGAACTAATGAACTGCATGCTTGATGGGACAAGGTGGGGCGGGGTCACCCCTGCTGACACCCACCGATAGAACAGCCAGCGTGTGATCCAACAAAGTTGACTTCGGTCTGAGAGATGGCCCCCATTCTGATTTGATCAAAGGCTCGAGTGAAGAAAGCGGCAAATGTGCTAGCAAAGACCACATTGCGACGACGGCAGCCCATCCCAATGGCCACGCCCACCAAATTCTGTTCAGCAATAAAGCACTCGGTGAACCGATCCGGGAACTCGTTCTTGTAAGTCAAAGCAAAGGTGGAATTCTTAGTGTCTCCGTCAACAGCAACAATTCGACTGCAGGATTTGCCAAGGTTGACCAGGCCCTTACCATAGGCTTGACGCGTGGCAACCTGAATCAATCAAGTCATCAACAACATAAAAACACGTACAAACATACTGAGTAAGACACAAACACACACCTTTTCTCCCAACTGGTAGTTTGGAGGACTAGAGAGCTTGATGTTGGATATGTCCACAACAGGAGCGTCATCTTTGAACATCTTGGGGACCAGCTTGATGTTGGGGTTGACCAGGGCCTTCTTGCAGGCCTCCAGAGCCTCGTCCGTCTTGCCTCCAAGAGCCTTGCCATGCCAATTCAGCTCATCCTCAACACCAGGGTAGCCCTTACCTAATACAAGACCATGAATATCATTGGGAGGTATCGGGAGTCTGAAAGGACTGGACAAACCTTTGAGTGTCTTGCAGATGAGAGCTGTGGGCTTGTCAGGGGTGTTGGCAGCATCAAAGTAGGCCTTGTTGAGCGCCTCTATGTTGTGTCCATCAACTACAATGGTATTGCATCTGTGAGGGTGAGGGCAGGTCAGGGGTGAGGGTGAGGGTGAGGGTGAGGGCAGGTCAGGGGTGAGGGTGAGGGCAGAGTATTAGTGACTGGGTGCTCAGGTGGAGATACAAAGGTGAGACATATTATCAATTTCGTACAAGATTGAAAATTGTTTTCTACGCATGAGTGATTCTCTGTTGCTCCTACCCAAAGGCTTCAAATCTTTTCCTGTAGGTCTCAACATCGTGTCCAAGATAGGTAGCCTCGGATTGCCCCAATCTGTTGACATCGACAATGATACAAAGATTGTTGAGCTTGTAGTGGCTAGCGAAGGCTGTGGCTTCCCAGACAGATCCTTCAGCTGTCTCTCCATCACCCATGACCACATAGACACGATATCTGTATCACAAGTAGGCAAGAGGTGGTGGCATAAGGCTGCACTGCATACCACATTTCAGCATATGAACGAAACCTACATTGATACTATAGACTGCACACCACACACCTGCACACACACCACACACACACACACACACACACCTGCACACACACACACACACACGCACACACACACACACACACAGTGAAATGAACTCACTCTGACTTGTCCCAGTATTTCCCAGTGTAGGCCATACCAGCTCCAATGCTCAGACCCTGACCCAGGGACCCAGTGGCCACATCAATGTAGTCTTGGCGCTACATATGTGCAAAGATTACTGATCCCTCAACACACCACACCCATGAGAAGAGAGGCACTGAACTCACAGGTGTTGGATGTCCTTCCAAATCAGAGTCAATTCGACGCAGTGTCTTCAAGTGCTCCTCTGGTATAACACCAGCCTCCACCAACACTCCGTACAGTCCTGGACAAGCATGGCCCTGAGAACAGCAGAGACAGCCATTAACACTCTGCAGTGGAGACCGCACTAACAGAGCTAACCTTGGAGAGGATGAACCTGTCACTGGACTTGTGGCGGACATCTTTAGCTGCAGAAACAGAATATCCCATTTGTAAATATCCTCAACGTTCATCCTCCATCACCCCTCCCACCACACACATCCCACCGTAAACACCCTCTCCTCACCCACACCCTCCCACCACACATCCCACCGTAAACACCCTCTCCTCACCCACACCCTCCCACCACACATCCCACCGTAAACACCCTCTCCTCACCCACATCCTCCCACCACACACATCCCACCGTAACACCCTCTCCTCACCCACATCCTCCCACCACACACATCCCACCATAACACCCTCTCCTCACCCACATCCTCCCACCACATACCACACACCTAGCAACCTTAGGAATGTAAATACTAATGTGTTGAAGCCATTAAGAGCCCCATCAGTGAATAGGACATGATGAGATTTACAGAAAGGAAATTACCATTTCTACCATCTGACCAAGGTGAGCACAGGCCATCGGACCAGGAGGGGCAACAGAAACCATCCCAGTGACCTGACCTGACAACTGGATTATCACTGGGCTATACAATAAGAATTGTTTAATTTCATTTGCTTATAAAATAAAACAAACCGTAATTGAACAACTTGATGTATTAGTATCAACACACAACAACCCGCGACATGACAGTACAAGGAATGCAGGGAGGACTTGTAGAGGAAATGTCGAACGGCATCTTAAGAATTTTTTAGCATTTCCTCATGAAAAGTGCTTCCAAATAAAGATTGAAGTGAACAAGAAGATTTCCCTCCTTTCACAGATATCCCTAATGAGATCAACACTCAAAGGCTAGACACCACACACGCACACGCACACGAGTTACGTACAAGGAAACGAAGGAACCAACATTTCCTCTGTAAGTAGACTTAAAATTGTTACAAGGTAATATCATCCGTCTCGTTGGAGACGGCGACGGCACTCACGATCGATCCTCAGGTACTGGAAGTACAGAACGGACAGGATCTCCGCAGCAGAAGCAGATGAGGTTGGGTGGCTAAGGAAGAAGACCAAATAAAGCACTTAAGTTCCGATTGTCCACTCGCTGGACGGAAGTAGCTTCATTGATAGCGGCCTTACCCAGAATTAGCGGCTTGAGTACAAGTGATACTGTGTATCCTTATCTTGTTGGCAACATCAAGGAGATCTTGAGTGCGCTGGTTGTCTAAGGGCTTGTAGCTCATGGCGATTGTTCTGGAGGGAACACACGGAGCAGATGTCACTACAGTCTTGTAGAGGACGGTTTCAGACCGACAGGGACTCACCTTTCGCAAGGATTTCTGCTGTGAAGTGAGGACTACAACTGGCTAGTAGAGACGTCTGACCACTGGCCGGATGACAGATCACGTGCGACACGTCATGACGTCACATAGGCACATAAACATCTGGACATAATAATTATTGTGTTTACTTATTGCTAAATGTCTGGTATTGAGAACTTTTAGTTTTGGTTATTGCAAGTACTAGCAGTCATGATGGTCTGGTGCACAAGCCATTGATACAAGTACTTCGTATTGTTGCTTCAGTCACAGCATCTTCAACTTCAGATATGGCCAGAACCAGACTTCCGCAGCAATCACTGGTTTTAGTTCTAGTACGTTCACTAGAATTTATACTGGACAACTAAAAATGGTTTAGTTATAGTTCAACTAAAATTACACTAAATGACAATTATTCAAGTTTGACCAGAAAACTTATGATACTTTTCAAAATTTGTATAAATTGTTTCAAAAAGATCTTTCTGGCTCATCTGGAGCGATGCCCTTAGGAAGACAAGATCATTAGCTCCACAAGCCCCAATGAGATGGTAGACTGCCAAATGAAGCATGGACTGAGAAATTTTGGAAAGTTAAAATGAATAGTTATACTCATTATATTTAGAATTATAGGGTTTTACTCACTTTTAGTACAGCAGGGGGGTTGGAGCTCTGAAGTGCCTCCAAAACATCAATGACCAAATAAGGAGAATACTGCATGATAAACAAGAGCATTGATTCAAATCATAGTTCCCATGGTAACAAGGGCTCGCAACTGTACCTTTGAAAGCTTCCCCTTATCTTTGTACACAATTTCTGCCATCAAAATGTACCTATTACAGCACTGCTTCAATTCTGCTGCATTCTTGGGATATGCCTTCAATCCACGTGTTATGCTAAACAGGATTTTCCTCATTACAGCCATTATACTCACAAAGTCACTCGAGATAGCCTCTTTATAGTGTCGCCATAGTGACAGTAGAACCTCCGACAATGACAAAGTACATTGTAAGGACATTAGATTACAATTCTCTTGGGCTGAATGCTCATCAGGTACACGTCCATCAGGTACACGCCCATCAGGTACACGCCCGTCAGGTACACGCCCATCAGGTACACGCCCGTCAGGTACACGTCCATCAGGTACACACCCAGTGCACACACTCAACCCATGAAGAACAACCATTACTGTCTGTTTGTCCATTCCTACCTGTAGAACAGATGAGTCACATGACAATCACATGCTACACATTATACACCAGTATAACTCACATGTGCTGGGAAGCCAGCTAAACTGTGCAGTATGTCCAGAGTTCCTGACAGTAGCCGACCTTCGGAGAACTGTGTGAGGATCTGAGAACACGATATGGCCACTTGTGTCATCCATCTCCTCAGCTCTTTCCGTCCCACAATACTCAAGCTACTCTTAAAGACAGTCTGCCAGGTCTCCAGGAAGACCAATACCTCATTCGTGTTTGATGGACCATTGCCCTGGAGTAATCGGAAGCAAGGCTACACACAACACACACACATGTTCACCAAACCTAGTACCCACCAGGAGCTGGAAGGTTGCCTTGAATATCTCCTTCAATTCGCTCTCCAGAGACAGGGACAAAATGAAGGTCATCACCGCCTCAATTCTTGCCAGCACAGTCACTTCATTTGGCCTTTGCAGTTGCAGCGTGGAGAGCTGGAGCCTACACCGGAGAAGGGCTGCCCAAGCCTCGTTAACTAGTCTGACGTCATCACCTTCTGCTACCAAAACTGAGAGTGCCAGGATGTCAATACAGTTGGTTGTCATGGATACATCATTACAAGATCCATTCAGATACACCAGGGAAGTTTTGAAACAGCCAAAGATGTGCTCTCCATTCAGGCTAAGAGGAGGGACAGTGCAATTACATCACTGTTACTATAAATAGCACAGGCCGCTACAATACCCTACTCACTCAACCTCGGGTACAGCCCTGGAAAGATGCCTCATTAGTTGCACACAAAGTGCTCCAAACACCATCCCATCCTCCACCAATGGGATGAGGTCGTGAATGTAATTAAAGAGAGCCTGTGCACAGCAGAGGACCCTCCTCCCTCCCCTCCCACCTTCCCCACTGAGTCCACTTGTGAGAGATGATCTGGACAAGATCTGTGCAGTGGATGTGGGAACACCAACTGGTATCCTAGCAACCCACAAAGATGTTTACAGTGTTATGTTACCTGACACAGTTCGTGTACAACAACACTCAAAAACAAGACATGACAGGTTGTGACGGGATTAAACAAGTCCTCAATTATGTCAACAATATAGCTGTGGTCCATATTTGGAATGACTTGAGTGAGTGATTGAATCTGAACAAGTGATGCACATAACAGCATATCCTGTAGGAGGAGAAAGGTCATTAGCACATGTCAGTGTGTGAGGAGTTTCTGTAAACTTCACATTGTCACAGTCTCTTGCTCCTGTTAGCCATGTCCAATGAATGAGATCTTCATACCACTGAGGGGAAATCCCTTTTTTACCACCATATCGTATGAGAAATGCCAGTACTGTTCTTGTGTTGCTTAGCAACGGAGACAGTTTGCATAACTCAAAACACTTGATCTCAATCAGAAGGCAAGAAGCAATCATCATCTCCAACAGTTGGTCAGGTAGAGAATGGAGGGGGACCAGCTGGAGCAGCTGATGGAATAACAGTTGGACATTACTGTACTACTTTGAGAGGAGTGTGTGTATTGGATGGGCAAAGGGAGGGGTGTGTGTGAAGAGTACATGGGAGGGGCTTATGGGTGGGGCTTGAGGGTGGGGCTCAAGGGTGGGGCTTGAGGGTGGGGCTTAAGGGTGGGTGAGCATACCTTCACCAGTCCTGAACAAACATGGTACAGATCTCCGTCTCTGATGGAGTGTTCAACATTGTTGTGTTCAGTGATCTGTGGTGCACATGTTGACAGAAGCTTCCCAGCACAGGACGCTAGACCCAGATCCAGTCTACAGCAGAGGAGTGTAGCAGGTTGTTCATTGGTTCATACCACACCTCCGGACACCCCACCCACTGCTCACCTCGTGGTGTCCATGGTCAGGAACTCCTCACTGGACGTTACATAGCGACACCACTCACCAGCTAGGTATATGTGGAGTTGACTCATCATATGATACTCATGTGACTTCAAAAACTTCAAAGTGACATCCAGTAAGGTGCCCTCCCTGTGGAACCTGAAGAGAATAAGAAATCGTGCATTTTATCAACTACTGTGTCACTGTGTATCCTCAATCCCAGTCCACCCACACTTTAGCGTGGTCACAGTAGACAACTGTCCTCAGAATGAACCAAGCAGCATATTTCGTGACCTTGTCGTCCCTGATGTGATGGAGGTTACCAAGGAGTAGACTCCACAGGGCAATGCGGTCAGAACCCTCAGCAGATCCAATGGAGAGCACCTGTTGATACATGATACAAACACCGGAATGTTCATGTGTAAACTACATGTACATACAGACACTGACACGTACACATGCACACACACACACACACACACACACACACACACACACACACACACACACACACACACACACATACACACACACACACACATCTAGTACTTACATCTCCATTCCACCAAGCACTTCCCATCTCATTCAGTGGTGGTGGTGTTGCCAATAAAATAACACAATTAGTTGGTCTACCTGACAGGACATCAAGGACAGCAATATGGCCGAAGAGGTATTGACATAAAGGAGCTGTAGTGGTGTGTCGGAGATCTTGACTGGAAATATCTGGTAAGTACCTGTCCTCGACCACACCCACAACGGTTAGCTTGTATATTCCAGTATAAAGAAACAGTAAACATGTCAAAATGGTTGAGTGTAGGGAGGAATTTGGTTGCTATGGTAAAAAATGAAAAGGGACATTTTAGGTCATCATCAGCAACAGCACATTAACTCTGCATCTCACCAACAGAGGCAGGCAGGCAGTCAACTGCGGTACAACACTCCCACTCAAAGTCTCCAGCATCTCCAGAGCAGAGGACAAGGATAGGCCCTTCCTCCAAACACTCAAGGGAGTATTGGCGAGGATCTGGTGGCACAACGCACACACTGCCACCATCACATGGAGCTCAGACTGAGGTGTGGATGCTGGCGGGTTAGTTTTCCGCTTTTTCTTCCTCGGTGTGGCTGCAATGTCAAAGGTCACATGTTTGTCAGCTGACCTGTATAGAGCCAACATGCACAAACCTTCATTGCTGTCAGGAAAAAGTGATTGAATTTTTTTCGAGCATTCTTCTGTCACCCGCCCACACACTAGCCGGAGGATTTCCACACACTGTCCAGGGTGTGTGGTTGCTAGAGCAGCTTCAAAAGTAGGACCACACTCACACTTGAACAGTGATGTACACTCCGCCCACTCAATATTGATCACACTGTCCATCACCATGGCAACAAGTTTATCCATCTATAAATAAAAGATAACACATAATCACGTCGTCATGGTTACTATGTACCATTACTAACCTGATGGAGTTTGGAGTATGTATTTATAACATGGCAACAAAAGTCCTCACCAAGGTTACCCTAGCAACAATAGTAGGAATAAACATCGGTGTTAGAGTACCTACTGCAATGTATAACGTAATAAAATGGCCATACCTCTTGCTGTAGAAACGTCCTCCAAATCAGAGGGATGTGGGGCTCTACTGATATGTGACGCATGTCCAGCAGGGCTGTTAGAGATGAGTAAAACCCTTTCATTAGCACCACCCTCGGGTCAGATACCAGCAGTCCACAAAGTGACTGCAGCCACTTCAACTGGTCTCCATCGTCTTCTGATGGCTAGCAACATCAAGACAAGTCAGTGAGTGCACACACACCAACTCCCCACACATTGAGGTATGGTTATCACACACACCATCCTCCTCCACATGGTGGACAGGTACTGCACGACACACTCACCTGGTAAACCTCATAGTCAACGGTTTGTCGCAGGCAGAGGGAGAGAGAGCTCAAAGCAATGCTCAATTCACTGTCTTCCCAATTGCTCCACGTGGAAGTTACTGTGTTCTCATTGTCTCCGTGACAACCCAAAATGGCAGAACACCTAACAAGCATGTCAAACTCATATTGCTTCTTGACAATTGCTGACGTCTGGTTGGCTCTGAGGAACATCCCATAGAAGACAGGGATAAACTGGAGTGTTGACCTTCTCTGATGAACGCTATCCACCTGCTCCACCAGATTACAGAACAATGTACCAATGTAGCCGCCTGAAGAGGCAGCCATTTTCTTGTCACCACCCATCTTGGTCATGCTCAGCCATCGCTGGTACTCGTGAAGGTAATTTCTAAATAAATCGATGAGCAACAGAATCGATCTGATGGGTGCGAAAAAGTCACCCTAAATCCTCATGACATTGGTATAGACCTACTTTGATGTTAGAATGGACAAAACATCCTTTAGCACAGTCCACACTGCTTGTATCTCTGTGCATGCAGTGCTGATGTGGTACAGGAACGACACCGCAGGAGGGAGGAGGGTGGTACTGATCACTTCAAACACTCGCTTTATGTTACCATGGTGATGTACAATATTGGCAAACTGACTACCGAGACGTTTAGCACTGTTCCCAGCGACGGCCAACATCTCATCCTGACAGCTTGTTCTGCGGAGTGAGACTAGCACGCTGTTCATGCATCCCACGACAGATGACAACAGACGAGCTGTACTGTCCACATTGGCCAGTATCACTTGCGATATCGGGAGTGACAGCAGCGCTTGAAGGCACTCTAGAGCTCTCTGGCAGAGTTCTCCGCGATCCGAATCCTTCAATGCACTGCATATCTGTGCAGTGAAGGACAGAGGGACATTAAGTCCTAGCCCTTGCCTCCTCCCCCAATCTGAAGATAGCACTGACGTTATCTTCTCGAACGTAGTTGTTCTGTTGTCGACCAATCGCGAGTTGGCAGAAACGTCGTCATGTCTGAAAAAAGTGAGGGAAGCAAAAATGAAATGATTGTCGAAATTGTCAGAGTTGAAATCTTCGGTTTATACAGCAGAACTATCGTTAGCACGGGAGAGAAGAACTTGCTTTAAATTCTTGAATAACTTTGCTAGATCCTTGGAATAATCCTCCATGCCAATTTACATCACATGTGTATCACATGACCTAAAATGGCCACTGCTAGACAAGGACGTAGCTGAAATGTCTCGTTTGGAGAGGATTGGCAAGGGCGTGGCCATTGCAGCTGTCGGAATGTTCGGTATAAATCTTCTTCCTCATTGCAAACCATCCATACCCAAAAAGTTGTCAGTATTTTTGCTGAGATTTGCTGTCTTCCGCAAATGTTGTACATGCTCTTTTATGTTTACGTCATAGATACCAACTAGAAGACGCTAAAGTGCCGGAAAAACTCGAGCAGCATGTCAAGAGAATAGCAGATGCAATGGTGAGACCTGTTTGAAGTGGTACCCGTGGTGCAGCTTACGCTTGAGTGTTCTGTAGGGTGTTACTCCTGCCGGCAACATCCATGTGTTCATTGACAAAGGTTTCTCTGGTAAGTGTTGATGTCTGTGGACATGCCCCCGAGGTGGTGATGTGGCGACTACTCTCCTCCATTGGGTGGGGCGTGTTTGTTCACTGCAGCTGTTTCAGGAGGAGACACGTCCTTACCCAATGGAGCTATTGTTGGCCTACCGAGGTATGAGTGAGGGAACATGTAAAGAGTGTTATTATCCTAGTAGTGTAAAGTCTTATGTTTGCTGATTGTTTACAGTGGTGCATACGTTAATAAAAATTACTATTGAAATTGAATTTAAAAATAAATTAAAAGTAGTTTATTATTATTGATCTCTGTGTTTGTTGTTTGGTTTCAAAGAACCTTTCTATTTGAGACTCCTGGGGATGTAGCTGCTGCTCAGGTGACACTGCAAGGTATGCTAGTGACTTGAGTGTGTTGTGCAACACTTGAACCCTCGTGTGTTGTGTGAACGGTCCTCTAGGCAATGCTATTGATTGGGACTCGGAGGACGGTAAGGTCATTCAAGGTGCTTTGGTACCATCTGGGAAACACATCAACTTTGTCATCGGTAAGCAGTGAAGCACACGTGTTCTTGTCAACATACAAAGTATCATTATTTGTCATCATCTTTGTGGATAACCACTCCTTCTCCAATATCAACCCAGTGTATTGTCTCACTCTCCAGCTCATGAGCTTGCTCACATTAGGAGTAAGGACTACCTGCTGCTGTGTTCCCTTTCTCCTGTGACTCTACTGGTGAGCTACATTGCAGCTAGGACATTGCCGAAAGGTGGGACTAGTGTGGGTGTGGTCAGGAGTGTCACATGTATGGCTTTACAATTTGTGTGCAGTCTTATTTCCTAGATATGCTCTCCCAGCTGTACCGGCCATTTTTGTTGTTTGCTTGTTAGCCTACTTTCAAGTCAAGTCATCCATTGGTGGGTGTACACACCCACACTCACACCCATACCCACACACAAACAGACTGTATTCTACCTTATGAGCTTTCGATATATGTGTAGGACGTTGGCTGGAGTTTAGAGCTGATAAAATGGCCGCCCAGTCTCACCCAAGCTACAGAGAAGGAGGCATAGAGTACATGGAAAAGAATATTCTTCTACAGTCACTTTTGGAGTATGTCTTCTCTGCTGTGTCAATGTGTGTCCCTTGTTAAGTCATCCAAGCCCCACCTCCTGCATTCTCAGTCACAGAAACCCATCAAGTTTGAATCCTTTGAGCAGTAAACACCCAACATTTGAAGGTCTGGTTTCATACTGTATCCAAGCAACCATGTGCATGACTATCACATGACCTCCCTCTAATCTGACAGAGAGACTACAAAGGTTACAGGAAATGGGCAGTATCTCCAAATGACAGTTATTGATTTTAACAACTGATAATACACTCAATGCCACAATATAATGTCAGTTCACGTGTTTTTGATATGTTATGGTCTACATAAGGGTTACAGTGATATCCCATACTATATAAGGGCTATAATAAAATAAAACACAAGTACGTATGTTAAGAAGTTCACTTCCACATATCCTAGATGTTCTAACTAAGCAGTAATACGTTGTGTAACTTGAGCTCAGCTCTCTGCGAGGTTAGCTAAGTCCACCGAGTTTTTCAGCATCAAATCCTTCATTGTCTTCAGAGCGTCCACAATGGAGGCCATGTGTTCCCTCTCACTGGTCCCCTCGCTCTCGATCTTCCGTATGCTGTCATCCACCCAGGAGGCAGCGTACTCCAGGTGCTGGGGGTCCGGGTGACACTGCGTCACTGAAGAAATGGACTCCCAAGAACTCATCTGCTTCGCTCCTTTCTTCAAGTCATCCAGGTACCTGTAGGAGGGGATAGGATCGGAGGGGGTGACGCCACACCCCCTCTGCTGCAGAACTACCATAATTGACTAACTTGAGGTAGAGTAGCCCGTGTATCACCTTGGTACCGTCCTCGTGTAGGAAGGAGGGTCCCTGTAATGAACACGAGGACACACAGAACATTACAACAATCATTTATTGAAGTACGTACATGTGTGTACACACACTGCTACACACACAATGTATGTACATTATATGTACTAAAATATCTAGAGAACTACCCACCAAGAAATACTGTACATTTGCAACTACAGTAATACCCCTCACACACACACACACACACACACACACACACACACACACACACACACACACACACACACACACACCTGGTGCTGTTGAGCTGTATTAGCTGTGCTTGTACTTGCTGTTGAGGACAAGAACACAACAAATGAACAAGTGATACTCCTCCCACCCCACACACACCCTCTTCCAAACAAGTGATACTCCTCCCCCACCCCACACACACCCTCTACCAAACAAGTGATACTCCTCCCCCACCCCACACACACCCTCTTCCAAACAAGTGATACTCCTCCCACCCCACACACACCCTCTTCCAAACAAGTGATACTCCTCCCACCCCCACACACACCCTCTACCAAACAAGTGATACTCCTCCCCCACCCCCACACACACCCTCTACCAAACAAACAGCGAACACAGCAGCAAAAGAGCTGCATGTGTGCTGTTCTCCTGACCTGTCTGTCTGGTGTGCTTGGACAAGGTTTGCTGGTGATTGTGGAGTTGCTGAATGTGTTGAGGAGTGAGGACCATGCCAGATGTGAGGGTTATGTTACCGATCTTCACACTGAGGGGAGGGGCTGATGGCGGAGCAACAGTGGGAGGAGTCTGAACGTTGGACACCGAGGATAATGGTGCCTTCATTTTACTTTGTTGATTCAAAGTAGTCAGGGTGGGCGTGGTAACAGTGGGCGTGGCCACAGTGAGTGGGGCAAGAGTAGTTATGCTACAAAGCAAACATAAACATGTGAGTGAGTGAGAGGTGGCGAGTGAGTGAGAGGTGGCAAGTCACAACTCCTTGTTGGGTTGACCAACTGACACGAACACAGGTGCAATTGTACAACCTCACCCCAGTGTGTTGAGAATATTAACAGAAACAGCTGGTGGTTGCTGGGGAAGCCCCGCTTGGTCCAATGATGCCGTAGGGACAACCCCTGACATGCCTATTTTGCTAGCACATTTCATGATGAGGGCCTTACGCTCGTAGGGCAAACGCTGCTGCTCAGACATCTTCGGCCACTACAAACAGTGAGCGGAATCAACAACAGAGCAAGCAGTACAGGAAACATCCACCCACTTCAGCAGCTACTACTTTGGTCACCACATCCAGAGGCATGTCAACACTTCTCTGCAGCATCTGCTTCTGCACATCTTCAGCCATCAGAGATATAGCCGTGGGTACACCGGGTTGATCCACAGAGGGCTGGATGACAAGAGGGACTTGTCCGAGAGGTTCACTAGCACACTGCTCACCACACACACACACACACACGTGCACACACACACACACACACACACACACACATGCACCACACACACACCATGGTTGGTCTTGGATTGGACACTGTTCCAATACTGACTGGGGTTGCTAGCGGTGATGGAGGGAGAACCAACCGCGGTGTCACTACTGGTTCTGTGGTCTTTGGCGGAGGGAGTTTGGGAACAGTAGGCTCCACTCTGTCCACTAGGCCAATAGGCAAAAATGACTGCATTGTCTCTTGGAGGTTGGGCGAGGCCACCTGATGGAGGTCTAACGGTACCAGACACTGCATATACCACATATCAAGTCATGTGACCCACCTTAATGAGAGGAATTTCCTCTTTAAAGTGATACACTTCATCTGGTACTATATTCCTGGAGCGGCTGTGGGTCTAACAGAGCATGACAGGATAAAATGGCTGCTAGCTGGTCTTTACACACATACCACCAACCTTGAAGGGCCTTGCTTTCTTGATTTCCTTATCGGATTCATTATACTTGTACCCACAAACAAACACATCATCTTCAAACACTTCAGTGGGACGGGCTGTAGGGTGGGAAAGTAAAAATGGTTGAGTGTTGTACAAATTAAACTATGTACAAAAAACAAATATTGACAATTGAGTAGTCATAAACACATCAACTACTGGTTCCCTCCTTCTGTCCCACACAGACATGAGTTGGCAAGATAAACACTTTAGTTCCATTCCAAATTCTTTTGCCAATTACATTTCCAAAATCATTTCTACTTCATGGAATAAACGCACGTACACTTGACAAAGTCTTTAGGCGTGAAAATAGCACAGCGTCCGATCACACTCCTCATGGGGTTGGTGTCTTGTATGCTGCTCAGGAAGACCTCGTTGGGGTAGAACATCCTCGTGGGGAGATGGTCCACTTCCGAGGGTCTCACAAACCACGGTCCACTGAACCACGGGTCAGATCTGACAGTCATGAGAGAAAGTCACTCAATATACGTAGATCATGTTGGAGCCTCACACACTCCACTCAACAGAAAACTAAGCAATTCTACCCAAGCTCCACCCACAGGGGGCTACCTCCACCTAAGCTCCACCCGCAGGGGGCTACCTCCACCTAAGCTCCACCCACAGGGGGCTACCTCCACCCAAACTCCACCCAGAAGGGGCTACCTCCACCTAAGCTCCACCCACAGGGGGCTACCCCCACCCACGCTCCACCCACAGGGGACTACCCCCACCACGCTCCACCCAGAAGGGGCTACCCCCACCCAAGCTCCACCCACAGGGGACTACCCCCACCCAGAAGGGGCTACCCCCACCCAAGCTCCACCAACTCACCGTCTGTCTGTCCACATCCGATCAATCCTAGCAATGTACGGTCGACTTTGATCAGATCTGACAAAGACATAATCACCTACATAAGAAGGAAAACAAAGCTCACATAACAACATCTGTTCTACACCCTCCACAAGGAGGAAGGGATGCTGGAATTGTGGAATGCTCTTGGCAATTTCAGCAAAATACTCAACACAAACCAATTCTGAATCTGTTGCCATCAATTACAAACTGCTCAAAGTAGGAACAGAAAGGCTCTGGGTTGCTGTCCATCATCTGCACATTCTACCAAGAGCAAGGAGAGGAACACAATACACATTCACAGCACACCACACACACACACACACACACACACACACACACACACATACACACACACACACACGCACGCGCGCACACACACACACGCACACACACACACACACACGCGCACACACACACACACACACACACACACACACACACACACACACACACACACATACACACACACACATGCATGCGCGCACACACACGCACGCGCGCACACACACACACACACACACACACACACACACATACACACACACACGTACACACACACACACACACACACACACACACACATACACACACGCGCACACACACGGACCTCCCAATCATAATCAACAAACTCGTCTTCTTTACTTGCGTCGAGATCAAGATCAGGTTCAGATTCTTCATCAGAGGAGCTAGAATCACAAGAAGTGCCAGGGAGTAGACCCTGATCCTGAGCTGGTGCCACCTTCTGCTGGGTTGATCCACTCCCTGGTTCCTGATCCTGCTCCTCCACTGTCAGGAACACGGAGGACACTCTTGGTATAGTGAAGGGTTCATTTCTCTTGGTTAGGGTGGGATGATGGGTGCCAGGTACAGACCACGTCTGAGGGAGGGAGAGCAATGGGCATTGTGTGTGTGTGTGTGTGTGTGTGCGTGTGTGTGTGTGTGTGTGTGTGTGTGTGTGTGTGTGTGTGTGTGTGTGTGTGTGTGTGGTGTGAACACATAAGTGGTATACTTGCATGCAGACATGCACTAATATGTGAGCAAGTGTGCCACACCGAACTCCCTCATCTACTGTACCACACACTGTATGCACTGGGCCATTGGACCACTCAACACCATTCACAACCACCGACCTTGTACTTCTTGAAGACCCTGATGACACGGATGTACCTGGACTCGCACACATACACATCCTCTGGGTCGTATCCCTCTGGGTAGCTCTTGACGTAATCCTTGACAAACATCACATAACACTTCCTCTGGACTTGAGACAGCGAGATCATGTGGGAGAACTCCGTCTTGAACAGCTCCTGGAGGAGGGACTCACACCGTGTTACCATGACAACACAGCCAACCATCACAATGACTACCTTCTCGTAAAACCTTCGTGTTGCCACATGAAAGGTTTCCTCCGGGCGGAAGAACCATGGACCATTGAACCACTGTATGGAGGCAGACCGTACAATGACTACACCTACTACAACTACTGGTTGTAAGGGACAAAGGACTCTACGGATCTCACATAATCACTTGAGTCTTTATTCTTCCAAATCTTCTCAATCAGCACGATGTGATAGGGTCTGTTGGATTGGCTACAGTGTCAGAGTTGAACATACATCATCATCATTGGTGGAATTCATTCCAAGACTCAAATCATCCACAGTTCCATTCCAACTCCCATTCTATTCCCTACCTACCTTGACTTCACATACACATAATCTCCAATGTAGTAGGTGTGGCCTTTAAACTTCACCTCCTCTGTGTATTCTCGTTTTTCTTCACCTCCCCCGTCATCCTACAGACAACAACATAAATACCAACAAATTAATAATGGTCCAACATACATACTCACAGGTCAATAAATTGACAGACAACAACCAATAACAAACACATCATCGCTACTAACGGGTAGAAGGTCGATAACTTGGGCCGGAGAATTCTCAATGGGACCAGATGTTCCTTGCTCTTCTTGATGTTTTTGACTGGAGGGAGGAAGTGCTAGGCTGGTGGTGGTGGGAGGGTCCAGGGAGGATTGGACGTCCAGCTCAAAGTCACTGGGACACAAACAACAAACAATAAACAAAGAGTTAGTAAATATCAATGAGTGGGACACAGCACATGTGTCAGCTTAGAGGGGTTGATCACCATGGTAACTCTATAACCACACTCTAATCCCAATGTACGTAGTTGCCACAGGACCTGTGTGACTACCTTTGTGTCAGTTTGGTAAGGGCAGGGGGTGGTGAGTACCTTTGTGTTAGCTTGGTGAGGGCAGGGGTTGACAGACGCTCTCCGTTCTCACAGAGCTTGTCCCTGTACTTGAGGTAGGCTCTGGTGAGGTCGATGGCGTCTCGATACAGCTGACTCCCCACCTCACTGGACCGCCGAATGTAGTCCAACAATCCCAACAAGTCGTCCTGTAGTCTATCCAGCCGGTGGTAATATCCCTGAAGGATGATGTGAAGCATAATGTACAGTGTGTGTGTGTGTGTGTGTGTGTGTGTGTGTGTGTGTGTGTGTGTGTGTGTGTGTGTGTGTGTGTGTGTGTGTGTGTGTGTGTGTGTGCAGTGTGTGTGTGTGTGTGTGTGTGTGTGTGTGTGTGTGTGTGTGTGTGTGTGTGTGTGTGTATGTGTGTGTGTGTGTGTGTGTGTGTGCAGTGTGTGTGTGTGTGTGTGTGTGTGTGTGTGTGTGTGTGTGTGTGTGTGTGTGTGTGTATGTGTGTGTGTGTGTGTGTGTGTGTGTGTGCAGTGTGTGTGTGTGTGTGTGTGTGTGTGTGTGTGTGTGTGTGTGTGTGTGTGTGTGTGTGTGTGTGTGTGTGTGTGTGTGTGTGTGTGTGTGTGTGTGTGTGTGTGTGTGTGTGTGTGTGCAGTGTGTGCGCAGTGTGTGTGATTGACATACATACGTACGTATATGGACATCATCACTCGACTGACCTTCTCCACATTGGTAGTGATGGTTTTTAGCTCCAGTATCTCCTCCTCCTGCTTCTGGTTGGTCTCCTCAGGGATCTTCACCTTCCGGATCCTCTGCCCGGGGGATCCAGTCGATGTTGACTGGGGGAGGGGCAGGAGAGGTTATGGCTGAATAACTACCGCAACCCTCCACTTCACACAACCCTCCACTTCACACAATTCTCCACCTCACACAACCCTCCACCTCACACAACTCTCCACCTCACACAACTCTCCACCTCACACAACCCTCCACCTCACACAACCCTCCACCTCACACAACTCTCCACCTCACACAACCCTCCACCTCACACAACCCTCCACCTCACACAACCCTCCACCTCACACAACTCTCCACCTCACACAACTCTCCACCTCACACAACTCTCCACCTCACACAACTCTCCACCTCACACAACTCTCCACCTCACACAACCCTCCACCTCACACAACCCTCCACCTCACACAACCCTCCACCTCACACAACCCTCCACCTCACACAACTCTCCACCTCACACAACTCTCCACCTCACACAACTCTCCACCTCACACAACTCTCCACCTCACACAACCCTCCACCTCACACAACCCTCCACCTCACACAACCCTCCACCTCACACAACCCTCCACCTCACACAACTCTCCACCTCACACAACTCTCCACCTCACACAACTCTCCACCTCACACAACTCTCCACCTCACACAACCCTCCACCTCACACAACTCTCCACCTCACACAACCCTCCACCTCACACAACTCTCCACCTCACACATACGTACCTTCACTCTCAGGGTTTTTCTCATGATCTTCCTCAGAATCACCTGTACCTCTAACCTGGCATTCACTCTTTTTCCATAATTTTTTCTGAAGCCTTCAAATGACAACGATAATGGCAAATGTTGGGTGTGGCTGGTGAGCAGTGGGAGTGGCTGGTGAGCAGTGGGTGTGGCTGGTGAGCAGTGGGTGTGGCTGGTGAGCAGTAGGTGTGACTGGTGAGCAGTGGGAGTGGCTGGGGATGTGGGAGTGGCTGGTGGAAGTGGGAGTGGCTGGTGAGCAGTAGGTGTGAGTGGTGAGCAGTGGGAGTGGCTGGTGGAAGTGGATGTGGCTGATGAGCAGTTGGTGCGGCTGGTGAGCAGTGGGAGTGGCTGGTGAGCAGTGGGTGTGGCTGGTGAGCAGTGGGTGTGGCTGGTGAGCAGTAGGTGTGACTGGTGAGCAGTGGGAGTGGCTGGGGATGTGGGAGTGGCTGGTGGAAGTGGGAGTGGCTGGTGAGCAGTAGGTGTGACTGGTGAGCAGTGGGAGTGGCTGGTGGAAGTGGATGTGGCTGATGAGCAGTTGGTGCGGCTGGTGAGCAGTGGGAGTGGCTGGTGAGCAGTGGGTGTGGCTGGTGAGCAGTGGGTGTGGCTGGTGAGCAGTAGGTGTGACTGGTGAGCAGTGGGAGTGGCTGGGGATGTGGGAGTGGCTGGTGGAAGTGGGAGTGGCTGGTGAGCAGTAGGTGTGACTGGTGAGCAGTGGGAGTGGCTGGTGGAAGTGGATGTGGCTGATGAGCAGTTGGTGTGGCTGGTGAGCAGTGGGAGTGACTGGTGAGAAGTGGGTGTGGCTGGTGAGATGCGGGTGTGGCTGGTGAGCAGTGGGTGTGGCTGGTGAGTGGTGGTCCCTTCTACACAGTATCATAACAAACTTGCCACAATACACACCTTTGAGTAGAGCATGCTTCTTTTTAAGGACAAAGTTGTGGAGCCAAATAGCATCCTACGAAGAGAGGGAGGATGGCATGGTGACACGCCCATGTATGAAGAGAGGGAGGAAGGCATGGTGACACGCCCACGTATGAAGAGAGGGAGGAAGGCATGGTGACACGCCCACGTATGAAGAGAGGGAGGAAGGCATGGTGACACGCCCACGTATGAAGAGAGGGAGGAAGGCATGGTGACACGCCCACGTATGAAGAGAGGGAGGATGGCATTGTGACACGCCCACGTATGAAGAGAGGGAGGATGGCATGGTGACACGCCCACGTATGAAGAGAGGGAGGAAGGCATGGTGACACGCCCACGTATGAAGAGAGGGAGGAAGGCATGGTGACACGCCCACGTATGAAGAGAGGGAGGAAGGCATGGTGACACGCCCACGTATGAAGAGAGGGAGGAAGGCATGGTGACACGCCCACGTATGAAGAGAGGGAGGAAGGCATGGTGACACGCCCACGTATGAAGAGAGGGAGGAAGGCATGGTGACACGCCCACGTATGAAGAGAGGGAGGAAGGCATGGTGACACGCCCACGTATGAAGAGACATCCGGACATACTGGTGTGAACACACCCACATCTAAGACACCTGACCACACCCCTGTGAACACACCCACCAACTCACGCAGTAATGAGTGGAACTACTGGATGTGGAGGTCAGTCTACACACAGCATTGCACATGGTATGCAGGTCCTCGAACATCTCCTCCATTTTCTGGTATTGGTTCAGAGCCATCTTCTCCGAGATCAACTGGAGGTCAATCAGTCTCTTCCCTGCGGGGTAGCTGTGGTCGGCCTTAGCCTGAGGAGCAGGTGGGTGGGAGCTCACAACATGTACATGTGTACAAGATCATGTATGTACATGTGTACAAGATCACAACATGTACATGTGTACAAGATCACAACATGTACATACGTATGTACAAGATCACAACATGTACGTGTGTACAAGATCACAACATGTACGTATGTACAAGATCACAACATGTACATACGTATGTACAAGATCACTACATGTACGTGTGTACAAGATCATGTATGTACATGTATACAAGATCATGACATGTACGTACATGTGTACAAGATCACAACATGTAACATGTGTACAAGATCACAACATGTACGTATGCATGTATGTACAAGATTATGACATGTAAAAACATTTCAAGGTTTCCTTCCAACCCTAGGTTGTTACAACTAGTGGTGGAGGGACTCACCCACTTCTGTGGTACCTGGTGGAACGTGGTGCTGAGGAGACGACCGTTTAGCCCCTGTGGAGACAGTTGCCGTGGTAACAGGATCACACAATATGGGCATGATCAACACATTAGACAGAGGTGCACCAACCTTGGCTTGATAAATATCAGCTAAGAGCTCTTTCATCATCGCCTGCTCCTCTGAAGTGAGACCCTCTGGTGACACCTTGGGCTCATCTGTGTCCATCTGGTCATCTTCGACCTGCCTCGTCCGGGATCGTGGTACCTTGGGAACCATCGCCTTCACCAGCTCCTTTCCAGTGTGGCCTTGGTTCTTGAGTTGGTAGAATGGCTTGAGCTCCTCCACTGGGATCACTCTTAAGGCTACCATCGAGTGCCTGCACAATCCTGGGATAACCACACACATCAAGTACGTACATACATACATACAACATGCATTCATATATGTCCCATATGGGATTGACCAACTCTAAGGGGTCAGAGATGGGCAATTATCAACTGGACTATATCTAGCTACGTACGTACGTATGTACGGAAGTGGGGGTTTTGGAGGTCACCCTGTGATGTTGGGTAGCTACTCATGTCCTGGGACACCACACTGGGTGAACCCACCTCTCTTCGATATGTCCTTCCTCTGGTCTGCAGTGGTGGATATCTTCATGTCTGGGAACCACTTGAACAGGTCTCCCCGAGCCAGTCCTAAGAAGGCATGGGTGGTTGGAGAGAGGACAAACTCTCCTTCAAGTCCAGCAATTGGGAAGGATTTGGGAGGCTGGATACATTGAGCAGACATAAAAGAATGAGACATACTGTCCCTAAGTGTGTACATATGTAATTATTAGTATGCATGTATCAACACACACGCACCCACGCATGCATGCACCCATGCACACACATCACACACACACACACACACACACACACACACACACACACACACACACACACACACACCTGAGCTGAGGTCATTATGGTCAGGAGGTTGGAGAGGACTTCACTGGTAGGAGCCTTCACCTTCCACATCTCCTTGAGTTGATGGCAGACTAGGTTGCTAAGGGTAACAGAGTCATGATAGATGGAAGACTCTTCTTCATTGAAGGTCTGCGCATTCTTGAACAGTAAATTCATGTCCTCCAAGAACTCAGACACAGTTGTGTACTGCAGAGCAGAGATGTTTAGAGCAGTGGTACTGTTACTGTCTATATGCTGCCTACATGATGCCTACATGATACCTATGTACATGATACCTACATGATACCTACGTACATAATACCTACATGATGCCTACATGATACCTACATGATACCTACATGATGCCTACATGATACCTACATGATACCTACATGATGCCTACATGATACCTACGTACATGATACCTACATGTTACAGTCCTAGGTACGCACGTATGTGTTACCAATGTAAGTACGTACATGACGCATACTACTAACATGCTGCCTACATGCTGCCTACATGCACTGGTGTACCTTGCTGCTGGTGAGGTTTCTTTTGATCTCTGTGAGGTCTATGGGATGGAGGATGACCAGATAGTACTCCGGATACAGCTTTCGGGACGGTTTTGTCATGAAGATGTGACTGAGGACACGCCCATCAAGGTCCTGGAGAGGGAGAGAATACATCACTTAAGTAAATATCCAACACTACACACACACACACACACACCTGCTTCTCTAGAACAGCATCAAATATTTTCAGGAGAGCTTTAGTGGGTTTCTTGGGCACCTTCCCGCCCTGCACAGGTCCTGGCTGCAGACCTGCTCCATTGGAGGACCTCTTCTGGTGTCGGCTCCTGATACCGTCAGACAGTGCTATCTTCACATTCAAGGGACCAGAGGATGGAAGGAGAACGGCCTTCTTCGTGGTGACTGGAGTGGAGTCAGTATCTGGCGAAGATGCTAGTTTGGCCTTCATCCTATTCCCCAATGGTGTTTTGTCAGCAACTTTCAAGAATCTCTTACTTTTCTTCCTTCTTCCTCCTTCTGCTGACTGGACAAGAGAGGGCGAGACAACACCCACAAAGTCACTGTCTTCTTCCTCTTCATCTACTTCCTCCTCGAGGGAGGGGTCTGGTGGGTGTCTACCCTGGGTTGCCCCCTCTCTCACTCGCTGAGAACTCCTGCGATCTGGTCTACCTGAGGAGGAAGATCCGACCTTATCATCCTCCGACTGCGAGGAATGAGGAGGTGATGCCAGTTCTCCTGGTTGGAGCTGTGGAAAATTAACAGATATGAAATGTATACTACACTACAGGAATGCTACACTACAGGAATATTACACTGCAGGAATACTACACTGCAGGAATACTACACTACAGGAATACTACACTGCAGGAATACTACACTGCAGGAATACTACACTGCAGGAATACTACACTGCAGGAATACTACACTGCAGGAATACTACACTGCAGGAATACTACACTGCAGGAATACTACACTGCAGGAATATACACATGTACGTATGTAGCGATGAAGACCCTCACCCTGGTCCTCCTGGTTGACCTCTGAGGAGAAGAGAGAACCTCCATCTTCTCAGTTGAGTCTACCTTCTCTGCAGACTCTCTCCTGTGACTGTGTTTCTTCTCCACTTCAGAGAGACACTCTAAATTGTCAAGTTGAAGGTGCAGGAAGTCCTCCAGTGCACAGGCGTCCTGGTACTCCTTGCTACTTGCCTGCGTGCAGCAACGAAGGGAGTCAGTGCAATCCCCAACTACCAGGGTGAAATAACACTGGCTCTCACCAGAAAGAACATCTTTGCATTCTTCAATAAAAGATCAAAGTCCTCCAGAAAGGCACACACACTAGTGTACCTGCCCACTCTGAGGTTATGCTGGAGGAGGTACATGACTGATGTGAACAGTGTGTGATGCACACACTAAATGATACCACATACAGGTACGTAGTGTACACCATATGTATGTATGAGTACACACACACACACACACACACACACACACACACACACACACACACACGTACGTACACACACACACACACACACACACACACACACACACACACACACACACGTGTATTCTACTCAGGTCTATGGGAGAATCAATGGCTTCATAATACTCTGGAAATGACTTCTTGTTTGGGAGTCTAACAAAAGGAGTACAGTAGACCCGACCGGTCCCTTCCTCTTTGTGACCCCTCACTGACTCGTACAACGACTGTAACAACTCCACCTAGAGAGAGCAAAAGATTGAGTATGTACTGCACATGAATGCATGTATAGTTCAAACAGTGGACACCCTCATGACACCCTCATGACATCCACATGATATCCTCATGACATATCATGGGCTACTACGTACGTACAACAATACTAACATCCCTCACAAGAGCCACAACCACACACACATCACACGGACACTATTCAAAGGAAATTTTTGTATGCACTGCACATTGTACACATGTAGTCTACTTGTGATCTGTGCATTGGGTGAACCACCACAATCCATGAACGACAACCGTGATAGAGTAGCAAACTTGGCGGGCCATACAGATCACTGGTACGTACGTGTACAAATGAATTTGAGCACAGAATTAATGGCAGTTGAAGGATTAGTTGAGTTCACAGAGCAGAGGGGGTTGACAAGAATTCGTTGTAATTGCTTTTCATCGTCTTACGAGATACCCTGGATTAGTTTCACAAGCTTCAAAGGCTACCGAGGCTAACTAGCTACCATAGCACATAGGAAAACTACTCCGCATGCACACACACAGGGATCAAAAAAGATTAAGACAACAAAATATACGCAGACGAATCAAAGCCTCGATCGAGAGGTATTCGAAAGATTAAACCTAGAACAGACGTCTTGCACTGAGCAAGAAGCTTCGTACCCTCTTCGCCAAGCATCACTTTATGGGTTTAATCGAGCGAGTTCAGCGTTGTTTGAAATGATTTCCCAATCAATGATAGGAAAAGAGGACAAGATTTCGAATTGTCGACAGAGCAAACGTGATCGATATCATTGCTGGCTTACCTCCAGTGAGAGTTCCCCTGCTCTCTGTGCCAAAGGAGGATATTTCTTCGGCGTTTCTCCCACTTTTCTTTTCTTTATCTTAACGATGTCCGCCGGCAACTGCTCGGAAGAGTAAGCGACTCATCATGGTAATAAATCCAACACCCTAACTTTCTCAATAGCCTTTCTAGTTCACGTTTACCTCATCTTGAGATTCCAAGGAATCTTCTACTACAACTGGGCGTCTTTTCCTCCTCGACATTAGCCTTGCTTATTAGTTTACCGCCATTTTCCCCCACAAGGCGAGATAAAACATTGCGCAACACTAGACTGCCATTGCAAAACTGATTCATACGAAACTGTCGTCCTGCAGCTGCAGCTGATAACATTTTACCGAATGTTATCCTCTAGGATAGAATGTTGCTCGAAATTTTGACCCAGGTCAATTTTTAGTCGTAAAAATGTATCCATCCAAACAAAAATGGTCTTACCTTTAAACACCATAGAATTTGACAATAGCACCACTACCGAGTGCACTCGATCCATTTTCGCAGTTGCCATGGTGATGGTAGGGAGTAGCCATGAAAGGTAGGTACAGTCGATCAAGATACACTCAAAGTAACTTTATACCTCTACCAGACTGGAGTGCTTGAGAGTGAGGTGAAGTCAAAAGCAAGATGTAGCCCTTCGATAATTATATTCAAAAAATAATTGTCCGGGCCATTTGTTTTGACCATGAATAAGGGTGAGAGGTCATGTTAGGTCATGTTAAGAGGCTAGCACATTCTACATGTCCTGCTGCTATGGCAATCCTCATTGCTGTCCTTCCCTTGGTGTCTGTGTCCCAAGGATTAGCTCCCAATTCCAACAGACACTCAATCATGGTGTACTGTCCTTCCTGTAGCAACGTAGGGTGGTATCTCATGTCAGATACAAGGGAAAGACATTGCTACAGACATGTACATCCATGTGTGCATCAATCACAATACACACACATAAAATGCACACACACACATAAAAAATGCACACACACACACACACACACACACACACACACACACACACACACACACACACACACACACACACACACACACACACACACACACACACACACACACACACACACACACACACACACACACACCTTAGCAGCATAATGCAGGGGTGTCATGTTGTTCACACTTCCTCTGCAGTTGATACTCACTCCTCTTGTCAGAAGGATCTTAACAGTGTCCACAGCTCCTGCTTGAGCTCCATGGTGGACGGCATTCCTACACAGGCTGTCTGTATCCTTAGGGTCAACCTAGTGGGGGAACATGAGTACACATGATGATGGTGGTGCCATTATTTTACCTGATGCTGTGGTACAGGCAAGAAGAGAGGTCAACTGTCTCCTAATTTCCAAATTACTGTGTACACAGTGTACATGTACTGTGCACACAATGTACAGGCACTGTCCACAATATGTACACGTACTGTACACACAATGTACACGTACTGTGCACACAATGTACATGTACTGTGCACACAATATGTACACGTACTGTGCACACAATGTACACATACTGTACACACAATGTACACGTACTGTACACACAATGTACACGTATTGTGCACACAATGTACACGTACTGTGCACACAATGTACACGTACTGTGCACACAATGTACACATACTGCACACAATGTACACGTACTGTGCACACAATGTACACGTACTGTGCACACAATGTACACGTACTGTGCACACAATGTACACGTACTGTGCACACAATGTACACGTACTGTGCACACAGTGTACACGTACTGTGCACACAGTGTACACGTACTGTGCACACAATGTACACGTACTGTGCACACAATGTACACGTACTGTGCACACAGTGTACACGTACTGTGCACACAATGTGAACATACTGACCTTGTATCTGTCAAGTAAATAGAGAACAGCTTGTGTTTGATTTGATCGAACTGCATCCATCAAGGGGGTAACTCCGCAGCTGTCCTTCTCATTGCCATGGTAACCACATCTTTATTCCCAAACAAAGCAGATAGCTGATTGTAAATTTCACTCGAGTGAACAGCAACAAGTTACATAAGCCCACTGTCCTGGTAATATTAGTGTGAGGACGTTGGCATACCTTGAATATAGAATATCTAATATTTCTGTCTTCCCATGTAATACTGTGGAGGGATGGGTCTCGTGAGGTAAATATTTTACATCACACACACACACACACACACACACGCACACACACACACACACACACACACACACACACACACACGCACACACGTACACACACACACACACACACACACACACACACACACACACACACACGCACGCACACACACACACACACACACACACACACACACACACACACAGCACACACAGCACACACACAGACTTACTGTACAAATCATACAATCATTAGAGAGCCAAGTTGACTACAATGCCACCAACCTGCTGTGTGGAGAGGTGTCCGACCATTCTTGCTAGCTGTACACCAACAATTGGAGTCCACGTCCAAAAGATAAGATATGATGTCCTTGTGACCTTCCCTGAGAAAGATAGCACTGATGACATCTGTGTTAAGTGAAAAATGTGCACACATGATGTGTGTACACATGGGTATACGGGCATATGTGTACACATGAGTATACGGGCATATGTGTACACATGGGTATACTGGCATATGTGTACACATGAGTATACTGCCATATGTGTACACATGGGTATACTGGCATATGTGTACACATGAGTATACCGGCATATGTGTACACATGAGTATACCGGCATATGTGTACATTGATGTAGATAGTCTCAGCCCGGACTATTCTTACTCAATTACCACCATATTGGGAGCTACAGACTCCGTTGTGATGAGCGATGAAATGCTCCTTGCAGGTGACCATGTGTGTGATCATCTGTGCACATGCACGTGCATGTGTACGTATGTGTACGCATGTATTGGCATGTTTACATTGACGTGTGTTTGCACTCATACCTGGACGCTATATGAAAGGGAGTCCAGCCATCTTTATTCCGTAGCTTTAAGGAGGCATGAGACTCAACCAGGAGCTTCACCATCTCCAGACTGCTCTTGGTACAAGCCAACATCAACGGTGTCCTGCATCAAGACATCTATTTTTCACATGTATACACTGTATATCTACGTGTTGTGGCATATGCACACATCCTTCTAAAGATGCATTTGACTGGTATAGTACATAACAAACAGGATTTTGAAATGATCTTGACTCACCACTGCACCAAATATTGAACATGTGATGGTCACACTAGCCAATCAATAACCTGTACTCAATATTCCTGTAGCACCACTTGATCGTTCGGGGTGACCATCACATGTTCAGCAATTGTTGGACTCGAAGATAAACATGAAGGTTTACTCGATAAATGCTAACAAACCCACTCACGTCATCTTTAAGACTAACCAATCAGCTCTTTTCAGCGAGTCCACTCCCGCTCCGAAATTTAACAAGAAACGCGCACACTCCACTCGACCGCATTGAGCTGCTTCGTGTAAGGGCCGCTTTCCATCGTTGTTGGCTACTTCCAATGGTGCATTGAACCTGGTACACAAGACCTTCACCACATGCAAGTGTCCATGTCTGATAGCTAAGATGAGAGGAGTGTCGTTGTGTTTGCCTTTACAGTGAACACAGCCGTACGCAAGGACTGGAGAGGACTCAGTAACGCACTCTTCTAATATACCTTGCTGGATAGATCTCAGAAAACTACTGGTACTTGCTTTATCGCAAGCACATGCGCTGGTACCAGTGGCGGCCATTTTAACCCTAACCCTACTCAATATGGCTTTCCCCCAATAACCACAACTATTAAAGTGTACGATTTAGACACAGGCACGTACACCACAGGTACAGTGCTAATACAGTATTTATTTTTCACTGGAGGATATGTTGAGTGTAAGAGCATGGATCGGGGTCCTCTTGGTCTTCGTAGGATGCTGCACCAATGTTATATTCCTCGAAGCTACCATAAAGTGAGTGTACGTGGTATATGCGCAGAAATCACGTCATTTGTCTGTATAGCCTGTCTACACTTGTGTACAGAGGAACATCGCCGCGTGTTATCAGTGTGTGTGCGGTGGACTCCGATAGATCAGGCTAGATCAACGATAGCCTTCAATTATGTTCAATTCGTGTTGTTGTTAATGCGACCA
>OZ026555.1:157500-175000 GCA_964020155.1 Chondrilla cf. caribensis
TGTCTCCACGATGTCCCCACATCTGGCCTTGCAGTGGATCACTACCATCTCCTGTCATTCCTCTCATGCAGCCCCAATCAGAAGCAAATCGGTACAGTCTACCAACTACATTTATCGAAATGCAGAGACCTAAGTCGGGTGATGGGCACCGGAGTGGAGGAGGACTGAAATTGAGTGATACGAACAGTTCAGGTGTCAGACACAAGAATGGTCCCAATCCTCCAAGAGCCCTATCACGCACTGTGTCTGCATCGGCTGTGAGTACCTTGGAAGCCTCCTCGCAGACGTCCCTCCTGTCCAGTGCCTCAACCAATTCACTGGTGTCTGGTAAAACAATGTACATGCCTTCAGCCAGCAGGAGACAGCGGAGGAGTTCTCTGGTACATGAGTGCTCCGTGTTGTTCAATTTTGCTTGCAAAAGTAGCAGTTTATACTAGTTTCAGATATAACTTTTAATGGGTATTGAAGTAAGTGGAGCAGTCAACGAAAGCAATCATGTTCATCATTCCTCCAAGGGGCAAGCTGATCAGTCTAAACGTCCACCCCTACCTCCTCAGTGAATGTTGGACCATAGCACTTCTGGTTAACCAGACCTGTGCATATCCAGCCACTCTACAGTGACCCACTAGACACTATACAATAAGCTATGCAGTTAAACCGTCCAAAGCTCTTCCTTTTATATCCTGCTTTAGGATACAATGACCCTGCTTTAGGATACAATGAGCCTGCTTTCTGCATTATATTCATCTCTCAATTTGTCTTCATGGTACCAATATTTCATGATTGCACTTTATTAAATTGTAAACAAAAGGATTTGTCCAAGGTTCAAAATGAAAAAGGAAACGAAACTTTGAGAACTGTTGTATAGGTGTGGGTGTGGGTGTGGGTGTGGGTGGGTGAGGTTGTGATGTGGTTCCTTCGTTTCTGCAGAATGAAATCGGTTATGGACGAGAAAAAACATATCAGAAACTGGAAAAGTTGGGGGAGGTAACTCCTGCTGTTATTGTTGTGCTGTTTCAGCTGCTCAATGTGTGATGAATGTTTACTAGTGCTCCTTTGAAATCTATTAACAATTCACCACACCTCTGTCACTTTACCACACCCCCTCAACTGACTGCACCCCTTTCACTTCATTGCATCTCTCTGCTCGCTGGCTCAGGGAACATATGCCACTGTATTCAAGGGAATAAGTACCATCACAAAGGAATATGTGGCTTTGAAGGAGATTCGATTGGAATATGAGGAAGGAGCTCCTTGTACAGCCATCAGGGAAGGTCAGGACTGTTTTTGTGCAAGTTGCACATCATTACCTACTGTGCTCCTCTCTGTTGGTGTGTAGTGTCTCTTTTAAAGGACTTGAAGCATGCGAACATTGTCTGTCTTCATGACATTATCCATACGAATCGTTCACTGACTCTCGTCTTTGAATATGTGGTAAGTTGCTATGTATGTACACTGTACATATGATGACACACATACACTCCTACACACACACACACACACACACACACACACACACACACACACACACACACACACACACACACACACCTACACACACACACACACACACACACACACACACACGCACATTCCAACCTCCCCACTCACAGGACCAAGATCTCAAGCAATACTTAGACCGCTGTCATGGCATTATGAGTGTTACAAATGCACGGGTGAGTAGCTACAGTAATGATACATAATAAATGGCCTCCTCCAGGCTCTCGCTTCTCCGTGTGTAGTTATTTTTATTCCAACTTCTAAGAGGACTAGATTACTGTCACAAAAGAAAAGTATTACACAGGTCAGTAGCTCTCTGACAAGGGTCCAGCTGTGTGGTCCCTCCTTTTCGAGGTGTTTGGGTCTCAAGTGTATCTTGCCTACTTTGCAGAGACTTAAAACCACAGAATTTATTGATAGGAGAACATGGTGATCTGAAGCTGGCAGATTTTGGTGAATGTTTTAATTCATTTTTTAATTTCTAATTCCTAAAGTGACATCCACTTTTGTACGCATGTTGCAGGTTTGGCTCGTGCCAAGTCCGTTCCAACAAAAACATATTCAAATGAAGTAGTCACACTTTGGTGTGTGTGTGTGTGTGTGTGTGTGTGTGTGTGTGTGTGTGTGTGTCTACTAGTACAAGTACAAAACCTTTAATTTGGTAATTTTTTCCAGGTACCGCCCACCAGATGTCCTCCTGGGGTCTGTGGAGTACAATTCTGAAATTGACATGTGGTGAGTACTTATGTTTTTCATTGTCATGACAACCAGCCCCACCTGTGTATCCGCCCCTCCCCAGGGGTGTGGGGTGTATATTTTATGAAATGCTGAACGGCAAGCCAATGTTTCCTGGCTCCAGTGTTGAAGAAGAGTTAGAATTGATATTCAAAGTGAGTAAGACCAATTACAGTACACAAAACTTGTGGTGTTTTATCAGTTACTGTGGTGAGATGGTGGGGTACTATTAATGTATCACTTTTGTAATCTACCTGTATTTGCTCCTGTTATGCTAACTGTTAATTCTTAACACAGACACACACACACACACACACACATACACACACACACACACACACCACTACTTCTTCCACTGTAGTACCTAGGAACACCCACAGAGGACTCTTGGCCTGGGATAACCACCAATGAGGACTTTGTGTCCTTCAATATCCCTTACTTCCCTCCAGTGCCACTGGCGAAACTCCTACCAAGGTGAGTGTTCAAGCTACTATTGGATGGTGTAAATAGTCACTCATAATGTTTCCATTTCAATTCTTATTCCCATTTCAGATTGGATGGGGTTGGCATTGATCTTATGTACAAGTTCCTCTGCTACAATGCCAAGAACAGGCTGCAAGCTGAACCAGCCATGCATCATCCTTTCTTTGAGTGTTTGGGGAAACGGGTATTTGACATTCATAACAGTAAGTGGGTGTGTCTGTGGTGGGCGTGTCTCCGGTCTACATGTCCATATTTGGTTATTTTCACACCTAGCCGTGTCCATATTTGCCCTCCCCGAGTGCTGTCTTGCCAGCAATCCAGTACAGAAAGAGCAGTCCAGCAAGAGAGGTGTGTACACACTAAATGTGTTAGTACTAGCACGATACTGATAGATGCCAACTGTTGGGGTCCTTGTATTTGAGCTACTCTTTATGACATTTTTACCTAAAATGGCATCTCCACTAGCTGAAGTGTTTACACACACACCATATGTATGACTTCGGATATCGTATCTTGGCCACCAACCTGCAGCCACCATCGAGTGGTCACCCACCAACCTACAGCCACCATCGAGTGGTCACCCACCAACCTACAGCCACCATCGAGTGGTCACCCACCAACCTGCAGCCACCATCGAGTGGTTACCCACTGTCCTCCCACAGGCCTCAAGCATGAATCTTCAGATAAAACCTCGTAAAGTGTTTATATACCACTAGAAAAGCTGTGTTTCCTGGTTCCTTATGTGCCTTACTACTTCTCTCTCCTCCCCCTCTGTTGAACTGTGCCCCTCTCCCCACTGGTGTGGATGTTCAGATCGACGTAAGAGTGCGTTGAACTAGACAACCAGGAACTGTCCATTTGTTGCACACAAGGTGCACAGGTGCTCTCGTGCATACTGTATACAGTCATATCGAAAGCATACAGTATTAATTTTGTTGTTAATTATTATTTTTGTGGAATTTTTGATGCTACTTTTGTAGCGTTTTGTAACTCATCGCTTTTAATTATTTATGTCTCCGAACGCGTTAAAACGTCGTCGGTCATGTTTAGAGTGTGTCCGATGTTTTAGAGTTCCATGACATTGTCTTTGACGATATATATCTCGTAGTCTCCTCGAGTGCTGCTTGAAATAGTCAACATGTCGGCTTCCTCGAATCAGAAGCTGTCTTTTTGGAAGCGTGGACCAGATAAAGTCCCAGGAAGGTATGGCACAGTGTTCTTCACCCATTTGTCGACACTGCATGATGTTTGAGACTGTAGGAAAGACAAACGAACCACAAATATGGGTATCTTGTCTTCTTCACAGAAGGGACACGTTAATATTGTTCTGTGCTCGTTTAACGCATGTCCTTATCACTATCCTGGCGTGATCCTCCACGGACATGGACCACGTCAAAACGTTCATGTATAGGCCTACGTACGTATATTATACGCAAAGATGGCATTGTGTGGTCTGTACCACTCCACACTGCACATGTGGTGTGTGTGTGTGTGTGTGTGTGTGTGTGTGTGTGTGTGTGTGTGTGTGTGCGTGTGTGTGTGTGTGTGTGTGTGTGTTGTACGTAGTAGGTGTCAAAGGACAGACATTAAATAGCACACATAATACACAGCACTGGTAGTGGCACACTGGAGTACATAAGTGTAGGGGCCAAGCCTGTACTAGTGGGGTTTGATGCTGGTGTACGTTTACATACCTACCTTTATCAACTACTAGAGAGTGTGGAGATTCGGTGCAAACGATACAGTGCATGCATTATTGTTAGCAGTGGTTACCTATTAGCAAAGAGAAAGCCTTATCTGATGTTGATATGGCAAGGTCCCCTAATTCCATGCAGGACAAGGTTCTTACTGTACTTTTAGTGTATAAGATATACGTAGCTGTATTAGCTATGTTACGGCCTGTATATTACCAACTGTTTGGAAGAAACTGCTCGGAACATCGATCCACCTTCCACTCACAGTGCGTGCTGGAAGTTGTTGCCAGTACTGCCCTTTCAGGAACTGGCTCTTGCGTCATTCTCTGACCGGCTCTCACACCAAACAACGCACATCCTGCGAACCTGTACCCATGTGATTAGTTTAACATTCGTACAAACCAATTTGTAGTCTGTCTCCTGTTGTGACATCACATAACACGGTGACTTCCTAGTGTTCGTCCCTGTGCAGCGCCAAGCCAATCTATGGAGCGAAGTACCCACCCTTACAGCACCCACTGGACGAGTCCACTATGAAGTGAGTGTGCGTGAACATTATATGGTGTGATGTGATTAATGGTTGGTACAACCAAGTGAACTCTCAGTCATGCAAATACGACTACCACCACGAACAAACAAGTGCATGCACACACACACACACATACACAGGACACACATATGCATATGCACACACACACACACACACACACACACACACACACACACACACACACACACACACAAACACACACATAAACACACACGCACACACACACACACACACACACACACACACACACACACACACACACACACACGCACACACACACACACACAGGACACACATATACATAGACACATAGATTCATGTGCACAAACACAATTACACACACCAACACACACATTTCATGCACGCGTGCACAAAAACACACAGATCATAGTCTTGTGTTCTTTGAGTGTCTCTCAGTTCTACGCGATCTCGTGTACATTATTTGTTCACTGCTGCTTTCACAGTTCCTAGCACCTGCCAACCTTCAACCAGCAAACGCTGACATCATCACTGTTTCTCTACTACCCGATACTTCCCTACAGTCTTAGGCTATTGTTGCTCCTCCTGTACCAACCTCACTCTCTCCACTCACTCTCCTCGCTCACTCTATCCACAGTCACTTATCCAAGTCTGGTACTCCTGACAGAGAGAAGAAGAAGATGACTTTTGAGAAATTTGCTGGTAAAACAGCTGATGCTTGGGAGATTGAGGAAGGTCTCTCTGGTCTGTCCCTGGACTCTGCCTTGGAGCGGCACTCCTCACCCCCTGTCAACGATGCTCCCGTGCAGGACCCTCTGACCACTAAGGTCAAAGTTGGTATGTTCCGGACCACCTTTAATATCTGGTACTGTGTGTAAGATGGGGTGCTACCAGGTGTTCTACCAGGGTCTGCCCATCATTAGTTCTATTAGAGACTCCATCAGTGGTACTATCAATGGTCCTATCAGTGTTCTACCATAGGTTCCATCAGTAGTTCTATCACTGTCCCTTTATACAGTAGTGCTTAAGTCTTGTATTGTGTGGCTGTGTCAGTGTTACCTGTATTGTGTGTGGCTGTGTCAGTGTTACCTGTATTGTGTGTGGCTGTGTCAGTGTTACCTGTATTGTGTGTGGCTGTGTCAGTGTTACCTGTATTGTGTGTGGCTGTGTCAGTGTTACCTGTATTGTGTGTGGCTGTGTCAGTGTTACCTGTATTGTGTGTGGCTGTGTCAGTGTTGCCTGTATTATGTGTGGCTATGTTGAGGCCTGATCTGTTGGAACCCATTGCAAAGATCAGCACATGTGAGATTTGAACTACTGACAACTTCTCTTCAATTGGACAGATTTCGACCTCAGCAGTCACTTTGTTGAGAAGGTTCGACCGAGGACGGTGTCCTCGTCTGCTCCTCCACCACGTAGCAAGAAAGATAACACCGGTGGAGACCAGAGGACCCGAGCACAATCACAGTCACAAGTCAACAAAAAGTCTAAACTGCACTCCTCGTCAAAACCAACCAAACACGCACCACAGGACCATAAACAGCATAAACATTCACCACAAACTCAGCGTTTCCATGACGACCCCCTGGACTTGGTGGACTCGGAGAGCACACGTCTTGAGAAGTTTGGCAAACTCTTGGCTGGCCCCAACACCGACATGCAGCAGCTGAAGAAACTCAGCTGGTCGGGGATTCCCCCTGCAGTGAGAGCGACAACATGGCAGATACTGCTAGTAAGTCCCATACTCTACCATATGTGTACATGGTGGAGGTGTGCTGGGGTGGCTATGTGTACCAGAATTAGCTGCACCAATCAGCCTCTCCCTCTACCAGTCACCCTCTTCCTCTACCAGTCACCCTCTCCCTTCACCAGTCACCCTCTCCCTTCACCAGTCACCCTCTCCCTCTACCAGTCACCCTCTCCCTTCACCAGTCACCCTCTCCCTCTACCAGTCACCCTCCCTACACCAATCACTCTCTCTACATCACTCTCTCTCCACCAATCCCTCCCAATAGGGGTACCTCCCATCCAATATTGATAGAAGGGAGGAGACTATTGCTCGCAAGAGGAAGGAGTACGGTAACCTCATTTCTCAGTATTACCACACCAGAGAGGACGAGCTGTATGCCACTACCTTCAGACAGGTGTGTGTGTGTGTGTGTGTGTGTGTGTGTGTGTGTGTATGTGTGTGTGGTTGGATATGTTATGTGCAACTATTGCTGTTTGTGAAGCTGGTTACCAATACTAGTCTGTTCTATGAACTTTGTGATGGTAAGACCATATACGTACCATGGGAACTATCCAAGGTGTTCTCCCGTACAGATACACATCGATGTTCCAAGGATGAATCCCAAGGTCCCACTCTTCCAACAGGAACTGTGCCAAGAGACGTTTGAGAGGATACTGTACATCTGGTCCATCAGGAGACCAGCCAGTGGATATGTGCAAGGAATCAATGACCTTGTCACTCCGTACTTTGTGGTCTTCCTTGGATATTACATCCGTGAGTCTGTGTGAGTAGGTGTAAGTCTCTCTGTGCGTGTGTGTGTGTGTGTGTGTGTGTGCGTGTGCGTGTGTGTGTGTGTGTGTGTGTGTGTGTGTGTGTGTGTGCATGTGTGCACTCACATTTATGTCTGCTTTCTGTCCATTCCAGCTGGTTACCTGAATCCTGAAACATTCCAATTATCAAAACTCAGTGAAGAAGTCCTGAAGAATCTTGAAGCTGACAGCTTTTGGTGTATGAGTCAAATGCTAGATAAGATACAGGTGGGTGTGAGTGCTGGTTGTGCTGGTTGTGCCAGTGTGGGAGTAATGATGGATGTACTGTTATCCCTCTGCACCTTCCCTTCCCCTAGGACAACTACACATTCGCTCAACCTGGTATACAGAAAGGCCTACAAAACATTGAGAATCTAGTAAAGAGAATAGATGGTACGAGCATGAACCTGTGTGTGTGTGTGTGTGTGTGTGTGTGTGTGTGTGTGTGTGTGTGTGTGTGTGTGTATGTGTGTGTGTGTGTGTGTGTACGTGTGTGTGTGTCAGTCTTGAAGCATCCTCACACTGTCCCTGTCGGGATAATAGCACTTCTGTTCTGTGCCACCAGGCTCCCTCCACAAGCACCTGCGGGATTGTGGCATTGAGTACCTGCAGTTTGCCTTTCGATGGATCAACAATCTACTAATGAGGGAATTACCCTTGAAATTGGTAATACGACTATGGGATACTTACTTGGTGAGTGGTTGCAGGATTAGGGGTGTGTGTGTGTGTGGGTGTGTGGGTGTTGGCAGGGGTGAGTGGGTCATTGTGTGTGGGTGTGTGGGTGTGTGTGGATGTGGGTGTGTAGGTGAGTGTAGTTCTAGAACAGCTTGTTTGTGTTGACCATCATATAGTCGGAAGGCGATGACTTCCCGGAGTTTCACACTTACGTGTGCGTGGCTCTACTCTTAAAGTTTTCCAAGCAGATCAGATCCCAGGAAGACTTCCAGGTGAGTCCTCACCATCCCCTGGTGATGTGTAGGGATGAACACACAAGTTGATGGAGGGCCAGGTGGACACACCACACACACATGCATGTGGTGTGTGTGATGTGTGCGGAGTTCCACAGTATCCCATTCCTGTCCTGTGACCATTGGTATATCTGTAGTCTCCCCACCCCACCCCCCATAGAACACAATGATGCTACTACAGAACCTCCCTACAGAAAAGTGGGAAGATAAGGACATTCAAATGCTTTTAGCTGAAGCGTACAAGCTGAAAGCAATTTATGGACATGCTCACGGGCACCTAAGACTGGATGAATCAAAATAATTTTTGCATGTTACTATTGGTGGATATTTGTGCTGATAAAATTGTTGTATTATTGTATCGGATCAGATAGTTTTATATTCAATTTTTTCTTGTGATTGTATAAATGGATTCGTTATAATTTACGAGTGTTTGTGCGACAGGTTTATGAGTTTATTATAATATTATGAGTTTGGCGGGAGACATTTTATTGTTGATATCAACTCTAGTCAGCGCGCCAAGTGTACGCGCTTCCTCAACGATAATGGAGAAGAGACGCCTTGATGCCGTAGAACAAGTCGTTCTTATTCCTTCCATTCCTCCTCCTTCGGTTGTAGGTGTCCTTACTTCGCTCAATAAAGAGAAAGGTCGCCTCTATAAGGCTGTTTTGGAGAAATTGAAGGGTACACGAACGGGCCACTTATCTAGTAACAGCTACGTTAGCTCGCCAAAGAAAGTTCCCTCCTCTTCGACGCCTTCACGGGTACAAACACTGGAGATAACTGCTTCGAAAGCACGTGTACAGCCTCAGAGTGGCGCTACATTCAATACTAAACAGTCGGTGGAGAGCTTGTCCTCCACAACAGTGGAGAGCAGCACCAGGCACTGCTCCAGTTCGCGACCACCACCTCAGACGTCACTCTTAACTGGAACAGATGCTGTTCAAAGTATGCCTTACGAGCTGGTACAACCTGAGAAGAAGCGAAGTAAGCACTGTGTGTGTGTGTGTGTGTGTGTGTGTGTGTGTGTGTGTGTGTGGTTGTGTAACAATGATTGCTGTGGAAGACGAAGTAAACATTTATTTTGTATACTAACTTGTTGCTAGAGCTCGCTGCAGCAACCAAACAGCAACAGACCAGGATTAAGATTACAAGCAGTGGAAAAGTTAAGGTAGCTGTTGCAACAGGGAATTCCCCCAGTTTTTCCCTTTTCATGATCAGTTAATAAAATATTTATAGTATCACTTATGGAGCGTACACAGTATAACACTTGATTGTGTCGGCTACTATACAGCAGGCCTGTCAGCTGATAATTTCTTTTTATTCCACAGTACACCCTACCAGAAATACACAGCTCACATAATAATATTATGGTTAGTGTGTGTGTGTGTGTGTGTGTGTGTGTGTGTGTATCCTCTGTTTATATACTAGTAGTTCCCACATTTGACATTGCCTCCAATCTCTGAGGAACCACTTGTTTGTTGTTGTCTGTTTGTTTGTTGTCCTGCAACAGAGCAAGTGTGTGCTGGTGTACATCACAGGCTGATTGAACTAGCGTTCACATGCATCGTCTATTGTTAGGACGTCCCAACACCTGGAGACAGTGGAAATGTTGCAATGGATACAACACAGGCTACCAGGTCCTCTAGCTCGGACTCACCTGTCTTGAAGAATGTGCTCCACTTCAGCCGACCAGCACTGGAAGATCTGGAGAAGAAGCTTCAACAAGCTGAGGAGGTGGCCCTTTCCCTGCTCTACAGTGATGGTACGTCTCTTCTACGCAAGGAATCGTCTCGACAGCAACACTGCGGTGATGTTGAGTGTGAAGGTGTGTGTCTAGCACTGGCATGTGGAGGAGGAGATGGTGAATGCAAGAAACTAGAATTCTACCTCTTGCCAATGGATGCCAACCAGCCAGCAATCAACCAGTGGACAAGGTTAGCAAACTCTAGATCTAGAGTGATGTGCTCGAACACTTAACTGACTCTTTATTGGCGGTTTGAACCAACAGGTGTCAATTGGAAGGTATCCTCTCCTCCGAGAAGACCCACACCCTGTGCTATTCCTCTCAGGATCTGATGACGACGGTCATAGAACACTACAACCTTGGGGTCAAGTGTACGTTCACATGTAGTGAAGCAGTGGAGAGTTGTGAACTGGGTGATGTTTAGACTTCCACTCTGCTCTTCTCCCGACAGCGTACATAACCTGGAGAGTGTTTGACCCCCTCATAGCAGCCTGGTTGCTGGACTCAGAGAACCCTCCTACCTCCTTCGCCAGGTTACTCTCAAAGTACAGGGTCAAGAACATCAGTACAGTTAGTCTAGTGCATCCATCACATGATGCTGTATGTGAACAGGCATTTGTGTCTACGTGTATCACAGGCTTACTACGTGTATCACAGGCTTACTATGTGTATCACAGGCTTATTATGTGTATCACAGGCTTATTATGTGTATCACAGGCTTATTATGTGTATCACAGGCTTACTATGTGTATCACAGGCTTACTACGTGTATCACAGGCTTACTACGTGTATCACAGGCTTATTATGTGTATCACAGGCTTATTATGTGTATCACAGGCTTATTATGTGTATCACAGGCTTATTATGTGTATCACAGGCTTACTATGTGTATCACAGGCTTACTACGTGTATCACAGGCTTACTACGTGTATCACAGGCTTACTATGTGTATCACAGGCTTACTACGTGTATCACAGGCTTATTATGTGTATCACAGGCTTACTATGTGTATCACAGGCTTATTATGTGTATCACAGGCTTACTATGTGTATCACAGGCTTACTACGTGTATCACAGGCTTACTACGTGTATCACAGGCTTACTACGTGTATCACAGGCTTACTATGTGTATCACAGGCTTACTACGTGTATCACAGGCTTATTATGTGTATCACAGGCTTACTATGTGTATCACAGGCTTATTATGTGTATCACAGGCTTACTACGTGTATCACAGGCTTGATATGTGTGTAAAATGTGTGCTTGGAAGGTCACCTCTACGTATGTCATACCATGTGTGTAGCTAAATTCTCATTCCAAAGGATTCCCCTTGAACTTTGACCTCTGCCATTGCTTCAGACTGGCTCCAGTGCTAGGGACCACATCTGTAGAGACCTAATGCAGCTAGGACCGGTAGCACTGGTTCTCTACCAAGAGATGCAGGTACATACATATGGGAGGTGGTGTGTGTAGGAGAGAAGGTGGTGTGTAGGAAGGGAGGTGGTGTGTGTTTCATACATGTCCTTCTACTACAGAAACATGGATTGTGGCAGTTGTTCTCTTGTGTGGAGACCCCAGTCATCCCTCTGGTAGCAGGTATGGGCATGTCCTAGTGGGTGTGTACACCACCGGCCAGGACTAGCAATCTATACATGACTGGTATTCCGAGTGATTTCTGTTGGTACTCCAACCGGTTGGTTCCTCCAGTAACTACATGTGTACGTACACTTGTTAGGGATGGAGGCTTCAGGGATTGCAGTTGATATTGGAGTTCTGAAAATGTACAATCAAATCATCACCAAACGCATGAACGAAGTGGAGAAAGAGGCTCACTCTGTATGTGGACACATTCCGGTGTGCATGTGGGTGGGTGTATCTACATGTGGGTGGGTGTATCTGTATGTGGGTGGGCATAGGTGTATACTTGTACATACATCTGCATACTAGAGGGTGTGTTTAGTTTCATAAGTCACAAATTATCCATTGCATACTAATACATACACTGCCCCTCCCACTGCAGGTTGCTGGACACACCTTCCTATTGACCAGTGCCCAGCAACTGAGAAAGGTCATGTATGACGAGCTACATCTCGATCTGAAGTGTACTAAACCACTCATGAGAACGGCTGTCCAGAGACACAAATCAACTTCAGAATTGGTGGTAAATTGGGTGTGGGGATGCTAACATTGAGTACATACATACTACCATTGGTTTCCTGCCATAGCTGAACCAGCTGAAGGACTTCCATAGTCTACCCTCCTTGATCCTTGAGTACAGACAGGTTTGTTCATATTCTTTATGTGCACACCACACACACACACACACACACACGCACGCACGCACACACACACACACACACGCACGCACACACACACACACGCACGCACGCACGCACGCACACACACACACACACACATGCGCACACACACACACACACACACACACACACACACACACACACACGCACGCACGCACACACGCACACACGCACACACACACACACACACACACACACTTGTACATGAGTGCTCTCATCAGCTGTTGAAGCTCAAGTCAACGTACATTGATGGAGTGGTACCATTTGTAGTGGATGGAGCACTGAAGCCTAACTGGTGTGTGGATATACACAGTTTGTCTGCAGTTGATCATGTGCTGGTCATGTGACATACTCCCCTCCCCCTAGGATACACCCTGGCACATCCACAGGTAGACTAGTGTCTGCATCTCCAGTAAGTTCCACAAGCTAGGTGATCTCCACCAGTGTTGGAGGTGTGTGACAACAGTCTTGCTCCCCAATACACAGAACATTCAATCATTTCCAAAACAAGAAATCAGTGTATCTGATCCTGGAGGTTAGCACACACCCTGGGGTCACCACTTGCACGCACCCTGGGGTCACCACCTGCACACACCCAGGGGTCACCACTTACATCCACCCTGGGGTCACCACTTGCACGCATCCTGGGGTCACCACTTGCACACACCCAGGGGTCACCACTTTTACACACCCAGGGGTCACCACTAGCACCCACCACACACAGATGTTTCCCCTCCTTAGCACCCTCCAAAGATGTCCCTTGCAACTCGAAGACGGTCACAGTGGACATCAGACAGGCAGTCAGCTCCAGACCAGGGTTCACCTTCATAGCAGCTGGTGAGGGAGCAATAGTAGGAAGGGACTTTCCCTTTGGATAGTCTAGAGTTACCAGACCATGCAACCTCTATACTGCAGACTTTAAGTCAATAGAACTGAGATTACTGGCTCACCTCTCCCAAGACGTCAATCTCTTGAGAGTTATCAACAGTCCTGAAAGCACAGACATCTTCACTCATCTCACCTCTGAGTGGTAGGTACAGGTGTGGTAGGTATAGTGTGTGTGTGTGTAGAATGTGTGGGTGTAGGGTGTGTGGGTGTAGGGTGTGTGGGTGTAGGATGTGTGGATGCCAGTTGTGTGGGTATAGGGTGTGTGGGTGCCAGGTGTGTGGGTGTAGGTGTGTGCCAGTTGTGTGGGTGTAGGTGTGTGTGCCAGTTGTGTGGGTGTAGGGTGTGTGAGTGCCAGTTGTGTGCGTGCCAGTTGTGTGGGTGTAGGGTGTATGGGTGCCAATTGTGTGGGTGTCAGTTGTGTGGGTGTAAGGTGCAGTGGATACTCCAACTGTTAACTAGTGTATTTACTGTCACTTTAGGTTGGGCAAGACAGACAGTGAAGTGTCTTCACTGGAAAGAGAGAGAACCAAACGTGTTGTCTATGGGATAGTGTATGGAGTGGGTGAGTGTACCCGTCACAGCAGGTGACCGGGTACAGCCTGATGCCCCAGAGCTTCATTGGTGTCTCACTTCACTGCAGGGAAGGACCGTTTGGCTGAAATGCTCAACACCACCTCACAATTGGCCAAGGAACTCATGGAGGGGTTCCTGTGTGAGTGTGTGCATGTGTTCTCACCCCAGTCTGCCAATTGGTCACTCTTCAGCCCTCTTCCATAACAGCTAAATTCAATGGAGTTCAAACGTTTATTCACAAAACAATCGAATTCTGTCATAAACATGGTATGGCTCTTAGCAAGCATATGAAGTGTGCTGGGCTTATGATGTACCTTCTCCTGCTGTCAGGATGCGTCTCCTCCATGTTGGGTAGGAAGCGCTTCTTACCCTCAGTCCACTCCCACAACCATGCGGATAGAACACACAGTGAGCGTCAAGCTGTCAACTTCATTGTACAAGGATCAGCTGCAGATCTCTGTAAGTGTTCAATGGTTGAGGTCATGGAGTTGCTAAGCAATGAGTCTCCTCAGGCCAGGTGAGTAGATGGTATTGTAAGAGAGCTTCCACATCCAAGCTCACTCTTGCCAGACTTGTCCATCCAGGTTGGTCCTTCAAATCCACGATGAACTGGTGTATGAGGTCCCCAGTGACCACATTGGAGATCTCACAAACAAGATTAGAAGTACCTTAGAGAGTTGCTCCCTATTCCAGTCTCTCTCCGGATCTCTCAAGGTGTGTGGCATGCCACGAGGACACTGCACCAAGGGGCAATGTGGTGCATTAATGGTTTTCACTCCGGAGGGAATTGAACGTCATGAGTCAAGGAGATGATTCCACTGATGACTGGTGTATGTGCATGCGGATGTAGGCAGTAGAAAACTGATCAGTGCATGAAGCACCACCAAGGGAAGTGCTGTCATTGTATTGATCACTTCTGAGATGAAAGCTCCCTCAATAGATGCCCACTGTCCTTGATGGAATGTGTGTGAACTGTACAATACTGTACAACATGTATGCACTGTACAATACTGTACAACATGTGTACACTGTACAATACTGTACAACATGTGTGCACTGTACAATACTGTACAACATGTGTACACTGTACAATACTGTACAACATGTGTACACTGTACAAGATGTGTACACTATAACACATACTGATATGCTGACATCACAATACAAAACCCATGAATTAGCTGATGTTGTAATGTTCGTTGTACACAGGTGGGGATTGAGGTGAGGATCAAGAATGGGCGGACCTGGAGGGCATTCTCCTAATGAGACGTGTGCAGAACACACAAGTGTGTGGTGTGAATTATGAGAACAATTGTCACCAATGATTGTAGACTCAGTGTACACCTTTCATCATCTGCGAAATGCCTATCCCCAACCCCCAGTGTCTGGGTATCCGGTATCCAGTCCCCTACAGTATTCTCCACTCGATATCGTTCCCTCAAATATTACATCAAACTCCCCATGGTGGGGGGGGGGGTTGTGGTGGGAGTCAGAGCTGGACGGCTGGATCATGGTTACAGATCATAGTTTGTACACTAACTGGATCAGTCGTAAAATGCTACGTATAATTGTCTTTCAACTTTCAAAGTGACATCAACTTTGGGAAAATACTACTATAGGGTAAGTATATACAGTACATTTAACACACTAAACTACGTAGGTCAAGGTGGCTGGAAGGGCAGGTGGCACAATTTCTTGGCTCATGGCTGGGGGTTGTTTCCACACCTTGTGTTTGAAAAAAAGAGTGTAAAAGGAATTAGTTCTCCCAGTCTAGTGGTCAGTTGCAATACTCTCTACAAAGAACCATAAGGGGGAGCTTTGGGACTTGTGGCTGACCGCCCAGCTAGAATAGTGTCTTCTGCATTTGTGGAATGACGCAAGTACACAGTATCTGTGGAAAGTCCCTGTAAAGCTGTCTGTTAGTGGGTGACCTTGTCCAATTGTGCACAGTTATGCATCAGTTTATACAATCCATATACCAGACAAATGGAGAGCTTTTGTCATTCATTTTTGTAATAATAATAATAATATTGTGTTTTGTTATCCAATTCAAATAACTTAATACAAGTATATTCAAAATGATACAACAAAAGAACACCCACAGAAAATAATAAAAAATCAGTGAAAATACAAAATTAAATGCATGTACACACTGTATGTGTGCACTGTATGTATGCACACAATAATTGGACGTCAACTGGACCACGGAGGTACAGAGCTTCTAAACACATCATCAAATACACATTCACAATAAATACACAAACTATTGTACAATAGTACAATCCGTACAATATCATCATGAAGAATTAAGCACTGTCTTGTCATCTACCAGTGTTGTTGTTGTTGTTGTTGTTGTTGTTGTTGTTGTTGATTGGTCAGTGACATCCTACAGTGGAAGTATGCATAGATATAGAGAAGAACCTAGGTCATGTTCCATGTACTGAGGATGGTGATAACAGAAGAAGATTCCTATCTGAATTTACAGCAGTACTTTTAAAATTAGGCACTGAACACACACACACAGGGTTTACACTGACAGCAATAGTGCAGACTATTATGAGAGAGGGCAGTATGGTGTGGTTTGGATCCAGGTTCATTCCTACCTCGAGTAGACAACACATGCAGGTACAGTGCTACATGCGCTACAAACAGCTGGTGGAGTACATGCGCTACAAACAGCTGGTGGAGTACATGCGCTACAAACAGCTGGTGGAATACATGCGCTACAAACAGCTGGTGGAGTACATGCGCTACAAACAGCTGGTGGAGTACATGCATACAAACAGCTGGTGGAGTACATGCATACAAACAGCTGGTGGAGTACATGCATACAAACAGCTGGTGGAGGCATGTACTTGTGTTTTCCTCAGCCTTTTTGGCAACTGCCCCACATAAACAGTCTCTTTCTGTCTCTTGAGTATCATGAACAGCTCTGTTGACTGGTGGTTCTCTCTAAATTGAACCAAATGCTTCTTGCAACAGAACTCAATCAGTCCTCTAGTTTTGTCCCTGTAACAGGGCTTGGGACAGCCAGGCAGACAACACAGGGGTTCTTCTAAAAACGCAAGGAAATGAATACAAGATGATATCACACACAGGCGGAAGACACTCCCAGGTGATGCGGTGGTGTTGGGGAGGAAGTGGACTGAATGGCATACACTCTTGTTCAGTAAGGGCTATAGCTAGTCACAATTACGATCCGTTACCTCTACGAATACAGTCCGTTTTCTTCGTAAATTCAGAATAGCATTCTTCTCCGCAGTAACAAAATATACTGCTATTAGGCAAGTGATAGAACGCTCTTTTACCGCAATTCGCGCAGTCCTTTTGAGTGCCGGAGAAACGATCACTAATCCAACTCCAGGCCTTCCTTCCCTTCTCTACCGCCCACTGAACCGGGTTAGATCCGTTTTCGACTCCTTGCTTTGCGATAAAGGACGCCTCGGCCATATCAGTTTTCAAATAAGTACAGTGTGTTCGCCTTGAGGACACTGGCTTTGTTGTGTAGACCGGGCGGCCATTTTGTTCAG
>OZ026555.1:177500-195000 GCA_964020155.1 Chondrilla cf. caribensis
CTTAGCATCATGTGGACTGCAATTGGAATGTGTTTCAACAGTTCATCGCCAAGACAGATGATCATACGATGAAGATACTGCCGAACACCAGAATGGATCAAGTCTCGATGGGCGGTCACCTCGAGCCCCCTCAGCACAGTGGACAGCCCCTATGTGACGGAAGCAGACAGCAGTGGAGGGAGGCAGGGACACCAGGACTGACTCGTGACTTGCACACACACCTCAGCCAGACAGAATACACAGCCATTTTGTTGGGTCATTTGGTGATTAGTAAACACTTTGGTGGTCCGACTGTCCATATGTGTGGGAGAGAGGAGGATTGAATTCCCACTATCATACCCGGTCACAGCACCAACGTATGCACATACCTGATGAACGAGAGCAAGTCGTGTATCCTCTGAGCACACATCTCCTGCGACTCAGGATGGGAGTGGAGTGTGGCCAGCTGCGATAGAAGGAGGGGTCAAGGGCTGGTCACAAACCAACATAAACACATGTATGCATTGCAAACATTACAAAACCAAACCCACAAACGCCCACCCACATGTACACACACACACACACGCACACACACGCACACACACACACACCACCTACAAACACACCATTGTCAGCAAAGCTCTGAATTTGTCCAGAACTACTGACAGGATTTGCCCAAGCATAGTGCCTTTTTGCTGTAAACAGAGAAAAAGAATCACAATTGATTATAGGGTTATCCTCTTGCTTCGGTCACCCTCACTTCTGCAGACTTTCCACTGTACACAATAATGTACCCGGAAGCTTCATAGAGGAAGTTCTGTGGAGGGAGGAGGCTACCGGTTAATTGAGGAAATACAAGACAATAAACATACATGTATCTACAGTGTATGAGTACAGTAGACTCTCCATCCAAGGGACGGGCTGGGACATCAGTATTTGTCCCTTGGATAGAGGTGTCCTTAACTCGGAAAGTTTCACCATAACATCACCCCGATTATGGATTTCACATAATTGTAATCAACAACATCACAATAATTAAGGATACAATGTTATATTAAAATACTAATATGTTATAACAGGTGAAACTATTAATACTGTGTCACTATACTAATATAACGGTCCGCATTTTAGGAACAACCCATTTCGTTGGAAGTAGTCCGGAGACTATACTCACGCGCGCGATATTGTGCCAGACATGGCTGCCAAAAGCAGTGCTGTTGGATTTTTTTTTGTCATCAATTCGCATGTTAGAGGTTACCATATTTACAAAGATATTTAGAGTCCTTCTAAAGGCGAAGTTCTGCAACTACAACGAGAACCATCAAATCCAGAGGACAAGTTTGCAGTTATTATTTGTCTAGACGGACAGGTAGCTAGTTGGCCGGGTTCCCGCGGAGCTCGCTCGAACCTTTTCCCTGTTTCTAGCCCGGGAATGTAACAGTATAACAGCTACCATAACTGGTGCTCGGATCAAACGCGGAATAGGTTTGGGTTTGGAGATACCCTGTTTTTACAAACTTAACGGCCCGAAGGTTTATGTGGATCGTGTAAAGGAACTTTTAGGCAATTCAGACTGATATACTTGTATTTTGTTATAGATATGTCACAATGATATTGATTTGCTATACCATTTGTCCGTTCATAGAGAGACATTTAGTACGTATGTTCGTAGTTGGGGAATATCTAACGTTCGTTGGACGGAATACAGAGAGTCCGCTATTGGGAGATTGCTAATGTATAACTAGCATAGGAAGGTTATCCCGTGACCGAATGTTGGATGCTGTAAAGCGACTGGTCGTTCCTCGGAGAGTCCGTTAATGGAGAGTTCACTGTATACACACACACACACACACACACACACACACACACACACACACACACACACACATACACACAGACACACACACACACACACACACACACACACACACACACACACACACACAGACACACACACACACACACACACACATACACACAGATACACACACACACACACACACACACACACACACACACACACACATACACACAGACACACACACACACACACACACACACACACACACACACACACACACACACATACACACAGACACACACACACACACACACACACACACACACACACACACACACACACACACACCTGGTCACTGCTGGATAAATAGCTTTGTTCCAGACATTCCTAATGTGCCATTTCATAAAAATAAAGACAAAATGTATTTCAGAATAACATAATACTTTCAATTATGTATATAATTTTTAGGGTTCCCATGACAATATGGTATGGTAGTCATGGCAACAAAGTTCTCAAGTTTTCATTGAGCTACTTTCTACTGTTTTATAATCATCAGTATTAGTGTATCCATGGCAACTATTGAACTGTAAAATGATCTCATTGTGAATACTTTGAAACTTCAGATCACATTTTCGCGACCATGACGACAATATCACCATGACACTCACATAGCTCATAAGTTCCTGTAACTGATAAAGCACATTGTCACTCAGGTCAGCAATGACGTTCCTAAGGAACAGTTGGAAGGAGAGCAGGATGAAGGAAATTGACGACATGCTCACTACTGGCCACTATAAAACCTACCGAAGTCCCTTTATCAATCTACAGAAATAGTAGCAGCATCTACTTCTGATGTGAGGCTCTCGGTGTCTCAGGCCATTCCCACCTAAAAAGGCAGTCTATGAAAGAGAGTAACAGAAGTAATATAAATGTTATATATATAATATGTGTAATAAATGATATAAATAAAATAAATACAGACACAGCACACACAACTGAGGTACACACAGCACACACAACTGAGGTACACACAGCACACACAACTGAGGTACACACAGCACACACAACTGAGGTACACACAGCACACACAACTGAGGTGCACACAGCACACACAGCACACACAACTGAGGTACACACAGCACACACAACTGAGGTACACACAGCACACACAGCACACACAACTGAGGTACACACAGCACACACAGCACACACAACTGAGGTACACGGGTACCCTAGCCAACCATCAACGACCACACTCAGCACCAGCCGTAACTAACCAGCACAGCAGGTATCCACGACGGTTTGGCGAGGAAGAACTTGTCGTATCTCACTACGAGCTCGAAGTACTGCTGGCAAACAGCTACATGTTTGTGTTCAGACAATCTGCTCTGAAGGACCTGGAACATGAGGAAAGGGTGTCATGACACACTGCATTGTAGGGGAAACACCATCACTGCATACCGCAGTCATCATGCGTAACCATGGTGATTCACTAGCATTGGATCCAGTAAAATGGCCGGCCTGCATTGACAGGTTGGAAACTCACATCAAAATACACACGTGATTGGAAATACCAATCTACGCACAACACACACACTTCAACATGCAAGTGGCCACACCCATCCACACATGACACACCCACTCCACCACACAGGACACAACGGGAACCTTGTCGTGGATGACTTCTCCCAACAAGTAGAATACGCGGAGAGCGACCTCTATGTCCACGAAGCTCTTAGTTTCGAGGTCAGCTAGTACTTCCAGCAGGTGACACTCGGCGGTGTGCAGGACCAGAGCTTGATCCTGTGGAGGGAGGCAGACAGGTGGGTGAGGGGTTCAGTCCGCAAAGCGGGCATGACAGTGGGCGGAGCAGTACTAACAGTGAGTTCAACCCACCAGTGAGGCAATGTTGTCAAATAACATTTTGAGTTGCTTCCGATATTCAATGAACAACACTTCATCCTCTCCCTATGTTGGCACACACACCAGGATAATGGATGTTGCTATGGAGATCAGCTAATTTAGTAACACGAGTGAACACACCTCTGATAAGAAGTTGTACGATTCCTCGTATTTCATTTTGTTAATGACCACCAGGAGGAGGGGCTGCAGGGTGTGTCACAGGACAACATTGATGAAATTAATACATACAGACAAAATGGCTGACTAAACAGAATTGCTCACTTTTAGACAGTTTCTGTCTTCGTCGGTCCAATTACTGTCTTTGTGCTGATGCTGTGAGATGTAGAGAAACAACGGTCATACGTATATTTTAGTCTCAGAGAACAGATCCAGGTACTCCACACCCTCCCACTTTCATCTGTCATTTTCCTCAAACAAACATCACATAGCAGACAAGGGCAGCCACTGGGCCTAGGTGTAGTGGGGCTACTGTGTGACCATGTGATTACCATGTGATTAACATATGATTACAATATGATTACTACATGATTATCATGTAATTACCATGTAAGGACAGTATTAAAGCAAACAAGTGTGATTGTGTAACTGTAATATATTGAGTGAAAATAGCAATGCACCTTCACACCATCCTCCTCACTCACCCAGCCCCAACACACCTTCACACCATCATCCTCACTCACCCAGCCCCAACACACCTTCACACCATCCTCCTCACTCACCCTGCCCCAACACACCTTCAGTACTCCAACATATTGAGATGCGAAGGGGATGACTTCCTCCGAAACCCCATCGTCATCATTGTTCAGGAACTGAAGCATGGCAGGGAACTTGGCATGGATGGCAGTCAGTGTCACCTTAGCTCCAACCTCGTCCCCAGCCTTGGCAAGCCTTAGGGTCACAAAGCATGTCGTGATCAAAATAAAGTTCAATTTGATTAGTAAGTACACTGGCTAGTACACACTCCACACATTCCTGGTTAGTACATACACACTCCTGGTTAGTATATACACACTCCTGGTTAGTACACACTCCTCGTTAGTACACACTCCTGGTTAGTGCACACTCTTGGTCAGTACACATTCCTGGTTAGTACACACTCCTGGTTAGCACACACTCCTGGTTAGTACACACTCCTGGTTAGTACACACTCCTGGTTAGTACACACTCCTGGTTAGTACACACTCCTGGTTAGTGCACACTCTTGGTCAGTACACACTCCTGGTTAGTACACACTCCTGGTTAGTACACACTCCTGGTTAGTGCACACTCTTGGTTAGCACACACTCCTGGTTAGTACACACTCCTGGTTAGCACACACTCCTGGTTAGTACACACTCCTGGTTAGCACACACTCCTGGTTAGTACACACTCCTGGTTAGTACACACTCCTGGTTAGCACACACTCCTGGTTAGTACACACTCAAGGGTAGTACACTCACTCCACTCAGTCCCTAGCTCATGTACACTAGGTCAACCAGTACTGATGGTAAGTACCTCTGATAAGAGTTACAGGTTTGGTGTGCCCTTCAAGGTACTCACTAAGCAAGTTGTACTGTACACAAACTCATCTCTCCTGTCAGGCTGACACACAAGAAGATTGACTCACTTGTTGAAGCTCTCTATCAGAGCGGTCCCGATGCCATTTAACAGTTTTGATAACTTTGACATAAAATCCGGGTCATCCTCCTGAAGTGGGGACATACTTTGAACACATTATGTTGTCATGGCAACTGATAATATTACCTCTGTTGCCATGGCAAACACTTGTGAACTCTCCAATATACCAACCAGTGATTCCACCAGCTGGGTCTTAGTCATTCCATCCATACCTGGTGGGGAATACCGATCAGTTATAAACAACAAAATCAACAACAATAAAGTCAACAACAACAAAACATCCTATTATTTCTACCTTTCGAAATGATGTCATGGATACAGTCACAGGAGCACTCCCTCAGTTGAGGAATGGTCATGAACTGGAGCAGTAGACTGGGGAAAGGGCAGGCAGGTACAGGGGTCACTATGGGATGGTGGTGGGTGTGGTCAACACAATGGGATGATGGTAGGTGTGGTCATCACTATGGGATGGTGGTGGGTGTGGCAGATTGGCGTAGAACTAGTAGTGATACTGTAACAGAAATGTATAAGGGTGTGTCATGTGGGTGTGTCGTGGGTGTGTTATGTGGGTGTGACATGTGGATGTGTCTCAAGTGGACACACATATACTGACCCAATAAATCGATCATTGGCAATGAGGCTGATGTCAATCCATGTCACATAAGCACCAATGACATTCATTGTCATACAGGTTATTTCTGGTTCTAACTGCTCATACAAATTCTAATAGGCAGTCAAAGGAGTCATATCACCAATTTATGTGAATACACAGCCTTAATGTTACCAAACATACACATTCACCAATTCACACACACACACACACAAATGTATGTAAATTAGAATATTTGAACACAGGCACACACACACACACACACACACACACACACACACACACAAACACACACACACACACACGCACACACGTATGCACGCACGCACGCACACACACACACACACACACACACTCAAACATACACACACGCACACACACACACACACACACACAAACACACACACACAATTACACATACGTACACTCACCAATATCTGCAGCCAGGTCTCTACCAGCTGAGGCACGCACTGCTCCCTCATGTAGTCCTTGATCAACGTATTGCGAGAGTTCTCCTAAGACGAAGGACAAGGCAGCAGTGAGAAGGGGACCATGCTTGAAATCCAACAGGAACAAATGTTATTCGGACATACGTATGTACATACATACGTATGCACAATTCATACTGTGTACATAACAGTACACACAGTTCACACAGTACACATAGTACACACAGTACACACAGTATACACAGTATACACAGTATACACAGTATACACAGTACACACATTATACACAGTATACACAGTACACACAGTATACACAGTACACACAGTATACACAGTATACAGAAACTAACTTCTTTTGTATGGATAACTTCTCTGTCCACAATTTCAAGATCAATAGCTAATAGAATTCGCATGTAGAGATCCAATACACGACTATCCTCTGTAACCAACGACAACAGGTCACGGAAGAAAGATGGCCACTGTAGAATAGAACATATACATACATATACAAAGATATACAAAGAAAGAATGACAGAAGACAACAAAAATACAAACAGCAACAACAATAGTATTGGCTTAGTTGACCCAAAGTATATTCTAGCAACTATTGTCACATTTTAGCATTGAAGTAAAACTAAAACTAAAGATCAAATTGAAGGTACTAATCTTATTAAAACCAAAATCATAGTCAACCTACAACTAAAACCAGTCAATGTGAACCTTACATGGTCCAGTGGTCACATCACAAGGACATGTATTTTCGAGCTGGTCCAATACTCCCACTCATCATATACCCAATGTCGACATTACAATGTGTCATAACATAACTGTATGTCCAGCACTCTCATTCTACTAAAGCCACTGAAATCCTTCTGGGGCTGAGTTCAAGTGATTTCTCCTGTTGAGAACTGAACTAAATCTAAATGTTTATTTGTAGGCCAAATGACACTAAACAACAACAATTATCAGGTTGATACTTCACAATGCAGGGAGTATCCAGCACAACCTAGTGGTGAGACCAGGCACTGACCCTTCGTGGATAGTCCCGAGTGAAGACGAGTGCAAATAGTTGAGCCATTTTGTTTCTGACATAAGGTTTATCTGGTGGACCCCCTCCTCCTCCTGGATCCGGCTTGAGCCAGTGAAGTAGCAAGCTTCTCACAGCCAACACATCATCATCACTGCTAGTAGAATATCTGCACGTGCATGTGTGTGTGTGTGCGTTTTTAGAAGTACAGATAACATCTGATTAAAGTCTAAACACACAATATAGCTAGCTGCAAGGTTCACCTGTTATTAATATGCTGCTCAATGACTTGAAGACAGAAGAACCTCACCACTTCTTCCCTGAATTGGGGGAAAGGGAGGTGCACAGAATGAGAACAAGACGGTTAGCAATAACTGCATGCAATGACAGACAGGCTAATGAGAACAACTCAAGCATACAACACCACACGCGCGCACACACACACACACACACACACACACACACACACAGTCACAGTCACCCACATGTGAATTTTCTGTGTAAAATCTTTGGCACACATTTTCCAGCCATCCTCCTTTTCTATAGCCAGATGATTGAAGTAGTGTAGAGTCTGGAGTGGAAAGACAAGGGCTTGTATACAGCACACATGTACTCGTGTACCAGTCCTACTAGTAGAGGCCCGGCGTAACAACGTATCATATGAGGTGTCCGGAGGATCCGGGACACTCTGTTACGCACACTTCTAGCGACAGGACTGCGTGTGTACAATACGGTCACAGTACGACATTGGAGGCCTCCTCGGTCGAACTACAAGTAATTCCCGAGGAACAGGAGTCGCTGACCTTCGTTCTCTGTTCGGCCGTACTGTTCGAAGAGAGACCCTTCAAGGAAGATTCGTCAATTTTCCCTTCTCCTTCCCAGAGAAATGCTGACATACTTGGCGCCCTCTGGACAAATCGGCTTCTGCTCCTGAATTAAGTACAATTTTGTAGTGGATCTGATTTTGGAGAGTTGATTTGATGCTGATGCAAGATCTACAGCGTGTTCTGTAACTCGACGGCACATGTGAACACACGTGTCTAAAGGGACATCCTGTAATTAACATAATAGGCGTGTCCAGTACCATGGTCTATCAATCAGGATGGACGCCAATGTTCACGCTGCAGCTGATAGTGTTGAACTGCTGAAAGCAATGTCGAAATCCTCAACTCGACAATTTATGGAATTAATAAATTTTTATTAGAGGGAAGCCAGGGAATGTTGACAAATAAATACGCTGTTTCCATAGAAACATGATAATGGTTGAAAATCAATTAAGTCAGTAATACACCTGGAACTTGTGTAAAATTAATATGAATTAAATAAATAAAACTGGCAATAAACAACATGCAATTGATTGTGAACGTCTCTTGACACTGTCTTGTCCTTTGCACTAGCTACTCTCCTACGTCATTGTCCCTGTCTCCGACAGACCACAGGACCAGCCATGCCACAGCCAGAAAACCTGTACCCAGCAGGTCCCCGGCTGCCGTGAGGTATGGGATGGCGCTGTTGTCAGGGTCATGCCCCAGCCTCCACAACAAGTGCACAAGCCAATTAGCCAGTACAAGCAGTATCACCACCTGCAACAGGAGTCACCACATGGCATATACACTGTACATACAGAGTAGTTGCATGTACACACACACAAACATGCACACACACACACACACACACACACACACACACACACACACACACACACACATGCACACACACACACACACACACACACACACACACACACACACACACACACACACACACACACACACACACACACACCACATACACACACACACACACACACACACACACACCTGTGTAACAGCAGCTAAACAGTAAAACAGATAAAAAATAGGTGTCTGTGATGTGTGCCCCAGTCCAAGAGCTCTGATGACTCCAAGGAAGGCCAGTGAACCAGGAATTGATAGTATAAGAAGAAACTTTGCGACATTTCCATGAGGATCTGAAGGAAAAGAACATGGTCACCATGTGACTACCATGTGACTGTAACAACAAACAAGAAGTAGTATTAGAGACATACTATGTGTGTTATTGTGTGTAACTACGTATGTATGTTAGTACATGTTCATCACACTCACACATACACACACACACGCACACACACACACACACACACACACACACACACACACACACACACAGAACCACTTACTGCTACCAAAGGTTCTTAATACACCATAGTATTTAAATTTCCCTTCTTTTGGTAGTTTCCCTAAGCCACTCCCACTACTGTGCAGTCCGGTGGAGATGCGACTGGATTGGACAGCCACCAAGTTACCACCCACACCTGTTGACAAGAGCATTGAATATAACCACTAAAACTCACGTACACTTAAAATGTTGGACACACGAGTACAGTGAGTGTAGGAACACTCGTGATGTGACATCACTGATAAATAGTTCAACAATTGCTTACCATTGATAATGGGTGAATACAGAGGAAAACCCTTGAATTTTACAGTGATTAAATCCAGGACCAGCCCACCAAGACTACAAAGAATGAAAACTGTAATAACCCAAAGTGACAACTCATCGGTCAGTTCACATGCCGCCCACCTGCTGATTGCCATGGCAATGAACACAGGATGGAGTCCTGAAAACACAACACCCTGAGTGTACTTGTTCTTGTAAGCCAGACAGAGCCAGATCGGGAGGAGAGCCAGGAACAAAGCTATGATGGCTAAAGACAGTACTATTCCACCTACGGGGGGAGGGGAAGGAGAGTGTATGATGGCCACAGACAGTACTATTCCACCTACGGGGGGAGGGGAAGGAGAGTGCATGATTGCTAAAGACAATACTATTCCACCTACGGGGAGAGGGGAAGGAGAGTGTATGATGACTAAAGACAGTACTATTCCACCTACGGGGGGAGAGGAAGGAGAGTGTATGACTGCTAAAGACAGTACTATTCCACCTACGGGGAGAGGGAAAGGAGAGTGTATGATGACTAAAGACAGTACTATTCCACCTACGGGGGGAGGGGAAGGAGAGTGTATGATGGCCACAGACAGTACTATTCCACCTACGGGGGGAGGGGAAGGAGAGTGTATGATGGCCACAGACAGTACTATTCCACCTACGGGGGGAGGGGAAGGAGAGTGTATGATGGCTGAAGACAGTACTATTCCACCTACAGGGGGAGGGGAAGGAGAGTGTATGACTGCTAAGGACAGTACTATTCCTACTCCAAAGGGGGACTGGTAGTGTTTCATGACTAAAAACAGTATTTTTCCACTGTAAGCATGAGGGAAAGCACATAATGACGGAGCTATTCCACCTCATGGGGGAGGGGAGGATACCACACATGTATGTACAATTACTATATACAAATATGCATGAAAGTATTGCATTCCATAAATTGAGAAGGTAGTTGTACCACACTGCTACTCCCACAACACTTGCTGACACACACAGACAGTGATGCAAGCACATACCAGGTCCACTGGACATAAAGACCTTGTATACGGCCTGACTGGTGTACGATAAAAGGGCCAGTGTGACCAGGTCCCCCAGACTGGCAGCAATGGGCGTGGCCACATTGTCTGGGTTGATGCTCAGACGTCTAGACACCACAATGATCAGAACCATCAACGTCCCCAGCACTGCGCTAGCAATACTGGCAGTGGTGAGAGCAGCCGCTGGGATGATCACAGCATGCACCAGACAGAAATCCCCATCAGCTATCCAGTCCAGGAGCAAAGCGAACGCAGCAGAGGAGGCACTGACAATGAGCACTTGTCCCTGAGGAGAAGGGAGAGAATGTCATCTCTGTGGAGAGAGAGAATGGCACGCGGGTAGGTCCCACCTGCATTAGGGCCATGTTTCCAAACACTATCTTGAGTAGCCTACCCTTCTTGTCCAAGTGCCCGAGATTAGCCTGGAAGAGGATGGAAGGAAGAGATAATCGTACATGTGTTTATGTAACAGAGGTAATATAGCCCAGGACTGGTGAGTGCGTGGGAGAGAAAATACCAGAATGTGCCTCCCCATAGCTAGTGGTCTGGAAAATTACATTGACAATCGAACAAGGACAATTAAAGGTGACGTTCTTTGAACTTGGTACGTATATCACTCCCTAACAACACTAACCGATTGGAGGGTGAGTTGGTACATGCATGCACACACTCACACACACACACACACACACACACACGTACACACACACACTCACACACACACACACACACACACACACACACACACACACACACATGCACACACACTCACACACACACATGCACACACATGCACACACACACACAAACACACACACACACACACATGCACACACATGCACACACACACACACACACACACACACACACACACACACACACACACACACACTCACACTCACACACACACACATGTGGGCTATAAACACAACTCACAGCAGTTGACAGACGTGATGACAGAGTCATTTCCAGGTTGCCCTTCAGCCCGAGCAGTGATGGGACCAGGATGTAGAGCTCAGTTATATCAGTGAAGAGCGGCCAGTGCTGGGAGGTACACGGGTACCAGAAGTGAAAGAAAAGGTGACTGACTACAAAAGACATACTTCCTTTCTATCAGTTAGATCTGACAGTATTCATTATGCGCCGGTTTTCTGACGATATTGAAACTGTCACTATGGACAACCAGGACTCTATACATTGCAATGTGCATACATAGCAATGAATACAATCCTGGTAGTAGATACAGTTACAAAACCAAAAAAGTACCAAATTATCTGTGCTCATGTGTGTGTGTGTGTGTGTGTGTGTGTGTTGTGTGTGTGTGTGTGTGTGTGTGTGTGTGTGTGTGTGTGTGTGTGTGTGTGTGTGTGTGTGTGTGTGTGTGTGTGTGTGTGTGTGTGTGTGCTCAAGCACTTGTGTGATGGCATGCCTACACGCTCACTTCTACATAGTCCAAGAGCATCCCAGCGAAGACACATCCCAATCCAGCGATCAGAAAAGGGAAGATTATTTGAATAGATGCCATTGCTAAAGCTAATTTGGTCGACAGACCTCCACTATGACCCATTCCGTCCCTGTGCTTATCTGTAGAATGGTCTAAAAGAACTTGTTCGCTGCTTTCCTCAATTCCGCTGTCATCATCCACTTCATTCGACTGATTTCCTTCAACTTCAATTCTTTCTTCCCGTGAATTATGAAGATTTGGCCCCGAATCTGCTTCGTTTATGCTTTCTGGAGAAGAAGGCTTGTCCATAATCCCCTCAAACCTAGTAAAAGTGTTTCTCTGCCAATTTCGATACTCACATAATAGTAGTACGCCACGATTAAATTTTATCCGGGGAAAACGAATAATTTTGGGTCACGCCTACAAGAATGAGGATGTCCCCGTGATCAACCGATGGGCGTGGTGGCCGCAGGTTGCCCGAACAACGCCGTACACCGCTCGCATTCTCGCTCGCACACGATCCTCGCACGTTCACCTCACGCTACCATAAGGAGCGTCTCGTCACATTTCTGGCCGTACCAAGTAAGGATAAAGAAGATTGCGGGTTTGTGAAAGGCGAAACACATCGAAATACCTGGCTCACCGGGTTTAAAGATGTCACTTAATAGCGTGGAGGATTGTCAGATAAATCCAACTTTTCAGAACAAACCTGTGTACGAGTTGAGATGCGACCAGTGCCTGGCCTTGCTCTGTATTCGAGGTATGCGAGCCATACTCCTGTCAGACGTGACGGTAGAACTCTATTCGACCGACCTTCCCCCCACTGGGTGAGTTGAGGCAGCGAACAGTACATCACCTGCTCTCTCTACGCTGCAAACATGTAATCGTTTACTCGATCTTCTTCTTCTGCACCCAGTGCTCTCCAGTTGGTTGGCGTAGACTACGACACGGACAACTGTCAGTGTAGGATCAGAGATATCGCTTGCTACAATTGGTGAGTCTGTTTGTTTACGGTGTAATTTGTATTAGGCTGTCTCGCGTGAACTTAAACGATTGTTCTGTATTTTTCTGTTTCTTTGTGAACGTTTATCGAAAGTAATCATTCTTCCTCTTCAATATCACACAAGCCTACTTAGATATCAATGTTTTATGCCTCTCCACCCGTCCTCGAAAATAACTATAATATTTTCCTACCGATCCAGATGAGTTGACCAAATACAAACACTTTGTCAACTGTTTATAGTGTATTGAGGGTCAGCTTGTATTAATAAGTTATTATTTGTATAACACATGTTGTGTTAGTGTGTGCATAGGTATGTGTATGCAATGTGTCATTGGATGACTTGTTTGTATGCAGTGGATGTGTGGTTGGATACCACGTCACATTGCCTTGTCGGAGCTGTCTGCAGTCCTGCCACAATGGACACTTTTGGATGTTTCACTCTGCCAAAGTCAGCGCTGTAGAACGCTTGGACAAGACAGGTTAGCCATCTTTATGATGAGTGTAGTTTAGAATGAATAGAACTCTGTGTGTGTGTGTGTGTGTGTGTGTGTGTGTGTGTGCGTGTGCGTGTGTGTGTGTGTGTGTGTGTGTGTGTGTGTGTGTGTGTGTGTGCTGTGTCCTATATATGTGTGAATATGTGTATTTTCACATAGGTACTTAACATGTTATTGTTAATTGTTACATGTGTGGTTTGATTAGATTCCATTTTACATGTAAACCTGTGAGCCTCTAGTTGCTGTGGTTTTGACTTATTGGATTAGGTGAATTAAGGGTCCAAAAACATCACCCACGGATCACACACATTCCACACATATATCTTGCATATGTTGCTGTTTGTAGAACATTCACTTCTGTTAGGAGCTGTAGCTCCCCTTACTTCACTGCAAAGTTTACAGGTTGCACCCTTGTTAGAGCTTACTCCAGAGATGAGCACCTTTGAAGACCAACACTAGTTGGGCCGACACTTGATAGACCGACACTTGATAGACCGACACTTGATAGACCGACACTTGATAGGCCCACACTTGATAGACCGACACTTGATAGACCCACACTTGATAGACCCACACTTGATAGACCGACACTTGATAGACCCACACTTGATAGACCGACACTTGATAGACCGACACTTGATAGACCCACACTTGATAGACCGACACTTGATAGACCGACACTTGATAGACCCACACTTGATAGACTGACACTTGATAGACCCACACTTGATAGACCGACACTTGATAGACCCACACTTGATAGACCGACACTTGATAGACCGACGCTTGATAGACCAATACTGAGACATTAGATACATGCTATGAGGACTCCAGATCTGGTTACACTGGTCTCTCTCCTGAGACCTCAGCTTGTTAATCAGGGTGGACCACAAAAGAGCAGTTACTTACATACTCACAGCTTGTGCACATACGTACCAGTGATGGAGAGAATGGAATCTTCCTCTATCGCAAATTAGACCTAGCGTTATGATACGACTCCTCTCTGTACTCTGCTCACCTCCACTGATGTCCTTGTGATGTCGGTCTGTGTAGCCTGTCATGTCTTGAGATCACCCTTGAATAATATTATTATTAAGTGACTACTCGACCCGATGAGGTCATTGGATTATCTTAACATCCCTTTTACGCCCTCTCCTCAACTACAGGTGAAAGTATTCTTGTGTGGGCCAAAATCCCTTCTACATCTCAAGATGAAGGAATGAGCTTCAATATTCACAACACTCTAGTCAATTGCTGTCGATAAAGAGACTAAAAGACTCATGCTGTTTGCTCTTTGAATCTTTTCAAACCATATCAGTTGCTTTTGTGATTTGAATCCCACTGACTCGACTTATAACTCCTTTACTTGTGAGAATCACGTATTTTATTTCTTTGTTTTTCGTAACTTTCTTGCATTCAAATTTGATTTTGATCTATGTAGAACTGGAAAATAAGCAGTGCGTTTTGTACACGTTTCTCTGCGTGATTGTAATAATACGGATTATAAAATGGAAGAAGGAAGCTACGTTCTAATAAGAGACTTGAGGCCCGGTATGAGAAATATAAACTGTGCGTTTATCGTACTGGAAAAGGGTTAGTATACCACATAAAACTACATTCAAACAAACGGTTACGTCCTTATCTCTGGTAAACGTATCGAACGAGGACGAACATTACAGCGTTAACTTTTCTGCTTACTTCCGACAGACGGAGAAGTATACAAAGCGAAGGACGGTAGTAGAATAAGGTCTTGTAGAGTGGCCGATAAGACGGGCTCCATTAGTTTCTCGGCTTGGGACGATATTGGCGAATTAATTGAGCCAGGGGAAATATTCAGGTTGAAGAAGGGGTGAGACGATGAGTTTGAGTCAATTGTGTGGGAGGGGCTTGTGGTCTAGACCGAGTAGTTGTTCGAGTACTTCTTCGCCTGTAGGTACGTGTCTTTGTGGAAGGGTTGCATGCGACTGTACATGGGAAAACATGGGACAATGGAGCGGCTAGGCGAGTGAGTTAGTTGGCAAGCATGTGTGTTGACTGCATGTGGGCCTGTATGTATGAATGTTTGTATCGACACTCATGTACATATGTGATTTTGTATATTTTTGGCGGTACTCATGCATGTGTGTAAACGCTATTGTGTTTGAGATATGCTGTCGGCCAGTGCAGCAAACTGTCTTTTCATCTCTTTACCTCATTTCCAGGATTTGTATGGTGTACAGTGACACTCCTGACATGAGCGATCCACTAGCTGAGTTCCTGAAGGAGTACAGAGATAAGGAACACCGAGAAAAGAAGCACATTCACAATGTGTGTACCCGAGGACCGTGTGTGCTAGTGGACTGTGTGTACCCGAGGACTGTGTGTGCTAGTGGACTGTGTGTGCTAGTGGACTGTGTGTGCTAGTGGACTGTGTGTGCTAGTGGACTGTGTGTGCTAGTGGACTGTGTGTAGGAGTGGACTGTGTGTGCTAGTGGACTGTGTGTGCTAGTGGACTGTGTGTGCTAGTGGACTGTGTGTGCTAGTGGACTGTGTGTGCTAGTGGACTGTGTGTGCTAGTGGACTGTGTGTGCTAGTGGACTGTGTGTGCTAGTGGACTGTGTGCTAGTGGACTGTGTGTACGAGGGCTAGGGTCACTCACACACTACACAATAAAGAGGTATTGAATGTGTCATGTACAAACTCGGATATCTACCATTTTGTGTCATATTCTTGCTTTACACTCCATTCCTCCAGCAAATAGTCCTCGATGCATGTAGGTACCATCGGCATATCTATTGTCTCTTCCTAGAACTCTCCAGTAAACAGTCTTTGTTGCACATAGGTACCATCGGCATATCTATTGTCTCTCCCTAGAACTCTCCAGTAAACAGTCTTTGTTGCATGTAGGTACCATCGGCATATCTATTGTCTCTCCCTAGAACCCTCCAGTAAACAGTCTTTGTTGCATGTAGGTACCATCGGCATATCTATTGTCTCTCCCTAGAACCCTCCAGTAAACAGTCTTTGTTGCATGTAGGTACCATCGGCATATCTATTGTCTCTCCCTAGAACCCTCCAGTAAACAGTCTTTGTTGCATGTAGGTACCATCGGCATATCTATTGTCTCTCCCTAGAACCCTCCAGTAAACAGTCTTTGTTGCATGTAGGTACCATCGGCATATCTATTGTCTCTCCCTAGAACCCTCCAGTAAACAGTCTTTGTTGCATGTAGGTACCATCGGCATATCTATTGTCTCTCCCTAGAACTCTCCAGTAAACAGTCTTTGTTGCATGTAGGTACCATCGGCATATCTATTGTCTCTCCCTAGAACCCTCCAGTAAACAGTCCTCGTTGCATGTAGGTACCATCGGCATATCTATTGTCTCTCCCTAGAACTCTCCAGTAAACAGTCTTTGTTGCATGTAGGTACCATCGGCATATCTATTGTCTCTCCCTAGAACTCTCCAGTAAACAGTCCTCGTTGCATGTAGGTACCATCGGCATATCTATTGTCTCTCCCTAGAACTCTCCAGTAAACAGTCCTCGTTGCATGTAGGTACCATCGGCATATCTATTGTCTCTCCCTAGAACCCTCCAGTAAACAGTCCTCGTTGCATGTAGGTACCATCGGCATATCTATTGTCTCTTCCTAGAACCCTCCAGTAAACAGTCCTCGTTGCATGTAGGT
>OZ026555.1:200000-235000 GCA_964020155.1 Chondrilla cf. caribensis
TACTTGTGAGCTGTAATTGCCACAACACTGGTACACACATACGTAGCTTAGCATCAACACAATACTTGTTCATGGCATACTTGCACTAGTTGTAGCAGAATCTCCACAAGTTCACCATTCTCCAGTTCCTGCAAGGTCTGCACAGCCATGGACCGTACCTTCTCATCTGGATAATTGTAATCCAACAGCTCAAGAGCCACCTGGGGGGGGGGGGGGGGGGGGAGTAACTTGACATTTTAGATAAGTGGTGTAGGGGTGTGGTGTAGGGGAGTGGTGTACGGGAGTGGTGTAGGGGAGTGGTGTAGGTGAGTGGTGTAGGGGAGTGATGTAGGTGAGTGGTGTAGGTGAGTGATGTAGGTAAGTGGTGTAGGTAAGTGGTGCAGGGAGTGGTGTAGGGAGTACAGGGTACCTCTTTAGTAATCTTTGTCCACTTTCCAAGAAGATAATGCATTTCTGCTACTTCTTCCAGATCGGCCCAGTTGACACACTGGAGGAACTTGGGTAGTGCTCCTGCTATCTGTGTACAATGGACCTTGTAGTGGAGGATCAACTCCTTCTCCTTCTGGTCCAACTGTCTCAAGGGGTCTCCACCAATCGCATTGTCCAGCTCCTTCTGGTGCATGTGGTGGACATTTTGAGTTTGAGGCAGGGAGTCGCTGGTGGACAGGGGACGGATACAATACAATACATTGCATATAAAATGCACACTAATGCTTCACATCACATACAAAAGAAATAAAGCTATTAAACATTACAATATCATATATTATGTATAAATGTATACTAACACTGGACTCCATACGCATGTATAGACACGTGTATAGTCCTATTATAGAACATTACAATATCATACATTATGTATAAAAGTATACTAACACTGGACTCTATACACATGTATAGTCAAATTATAGAACATTACAATATCATACATCCTGTATAAATGCACATTGATATTGTGTGTACATGTGGTCTGTCACTCACAAATTCTTCCATCCAGCAACAGGACAGGCCACTGGGTGAGCGTAGGAGTCCAGCTCCAGGTGGAGGGCCACAGCCTGGTTGGTGTTGGGGTTACAGGCATTGGTGCCCACTGGGGACATGGGAGGGGCGTCCTTTGTACCAGCGCCGTCGCTGACCGCAGGCCACAGGGTCAGACACTGTCTGCCTTGACGCAGGAGAGACCTGGGGACCGGGGTAGTGAGTAGGGTCAGAGGGAGGGAGACCAGTGAAACAGGTCAACACATTGAACAGATTTGGACACATACATCAACTCATGATTGAATGTGTGTTACTACACTGTGCTACACAGACACACACACAGACAGAAAGACAGACAGACACACACACACACAGACAGACAGACAGACAGACACACACACACACAGACAGACAGACAGACAGACAGACACACACACACACACACACACGCGCGCGCGCACACACACACCACACACACACACACACACACCACCACACGCACACACCACACACCACACACACACACACACACACACACACACACACACACACACACACACCTGTGATTAAGTATCTGGAAGTTCACCCACAGCAGGACCACATGCTCACTGGATCCCTCTTGGTCGTTTTCTAGCAGATACATTTTGGTGTCTTTCCTGGTGAGTTCTTTCTTTTTGTCTTTGTGGACCCTCCCAAGTATCCTAATGTGTAGACGAGCAGCCTGCCACATGCAGGGGTCAAAAAACACTATATACACATACACAGATACACACACAGACACACACAGACACACACACACACACACACAGACACACACACAGGCACACACAGACACACACACAGACACACACACACACACACACACACACACACACACACACACACACACACACACACACACACACCTTCGGTAAGTTCTTCACTTTGACATTAAATTTCAGCCATTGGTTCCATCTTGGATGAGCTGAGGTTACGGACACCTCCGAAGTCCTCACTGCTGGGACCACCAGTTGTCCTCCGTGGTAGATCCCCGCTTCCAAATACAGCATGGAGCACCCTTCCCTGACCTCCTTCTTGACCTTGTCCAGTCCAATGGCCTTGACTCGGAACATGGTGGGGATATCCCACATTGATGACACGTAGACTTGTTCATGGGGTTTCCCCAAAGCACTCAGTTGTTGATGCGTACCAGCCACGCCCGTGGACTTGTCAACGAGGTTCCACTGCAAGAACACCAATTGAGAGTGATCACCGAGCAGATATAATTTAGGATTATACAAGTATCTTGGCACTATTTTTTCATAACAGTCCAACTGAAGTGAAGAGATCTCACAAGTACTGGTACGATCTTACTGTCAGCTACTTCATACTGAAGGTCAAGTACTGGGATCTCATGACTAAAGGCTTCACTGGTCAAAATGAGATTTCTTACAACACTACACCACATCACACCACACCACACCACACCACACCACACCATACCACACCACACCATACCACACCACACCATACCACACCACACCACACCATACCACACCACACCACACCACACCACACCACACCATACCACACCACACCACACCACACCACACCATACCACACCACACCACACCACACCATACCACACCACACCACACCACACCACACCACACCACACCACACCACACCACACCATACCACACCACACCACACCATACCACACCACACCACACCACACCACATCACACTGCACCACATCACATTACACCATACCATACCACATCACATCACACCACACCATACCACACCACACCACACCACACCATACCACATCACACTGCACCACATCACATCACACCACACCATACCACACTGCACCACACCACACTGCACCACACCACACTGCACCACACCACACTGCACCACACCACACCACACCATACCACACCACACCACACTATGCCATAGGTTCAAACTGAATAAACACTGAACACATCAACTCGACTACATATAACATGTGCACACTCGCTAGAGCTAGGTTTGTGAGTGTACAGCACACAGTGACCAGGAGACATGAAGGAAGCATACATCAGGGAGATCACGGGGGAAGTCCCTCTTCACATCCAGGGCTGGTACCATGCATAGTCTGATGGTTGGCAATCCTTCACTAAGACACCTGGGAGAATACAAGGATATACAAACAAAGTATACAAGGACATGAAAGATATACAAATTATACAAAAGACTGCAGATTCAGGAACCACCCACATGACTGTGTACAGTGCATCACAGTTGTACGTGTTGACATTACAGAGTGATATACTGGAGTATATCAGTGATATGCAACAATATACTGGAGTATGTTAGTGTTATGCAATGATATACTGAAACAAGTCAGTGTTATACAATGATATACAAAAGTACGTATATTGATGTTATACAAGGAGTACATACATACGTATGTAGGCGTGTTGCACAGTGATGTGTGTGAGTTACCTTCTGATGTACTGGAAGTGGATCAGGGCAACGGACCCAATGATGTAGGCATCGCGATCGGGCATCTTCAGGACAAAATCTTCACTAGTACTGCAATGACCAGGTGGACATGGGGTGGTACTAGTGTGTACCGTACGACATGGGGTGGTACACCATTGTACAGTACTACATGGAGTGGTACACCAGTGTACAGTCACCATGGAGTGGTACACCAGTGTACAGTCACCATGGAGTGGTACACCAGTGTACAGTCACCATGGAGTGGTACACCAGTGTACAGTACTACATGGAGTGGTACACCAGTGTACAGTCACCATGGAGTGGTACACCAGTGTACAGTCACCATGGAGTGGTACACCATTGTACAGTACTACATGGAGTGGTACACCAGTGTACAGTCACCATGGAGTGGTACACCAGTGTACAGTCACCATGGAGTGGTACACCAGTGTACAGTCACCATGGAGTGGTACACCATTGTACAGTACAACATGGAGTGGTACACCAGTGTACAGTCACCATGGAGTGGTACACCAGTGTACAGTCACCATGGAGTGGTACACCAGTGTACAGTACGACATGGAGAAGAGCGGCATAATAAAGGCATTACCTCCCCTGTGGCACTCCCAGGACCTCCCCATCCTTCAAAACATCAGATAAGAACTCATCAGCTGTAGTGTGGACTATAAGAGAAGACATAATACAGCCAGTGACTAGTCACAACAGAGCAAGATCAGTGAACACCAGTACTAACACAAATCCAAGCCAGTCAATGGATGGGCTAGTCGGGTAGGGTGGTGTGCTGTGTTGAGACAACTCGGTGGGTGGAAAGAGGACCGAAAGTCCCACAATGTCTTGATACTGACAGTATGCGTGCTTCTATACCTTACCTCCTCAACACTGACATAGGTAACCTTACTGTGTGTATAGTATTGTGTACTAGTGCCTACTGTGTGTATTGTATTGTGTACTGGTGCCTACTGTGTGTATTGTATTGTGTACTAGTGCCTACTGTGTGTATTGTATTGTGTACTAGTGCTTACTGTGTGTACAGTAATGTGTACTGGTGCCTACTGTGTGTATTGTATTGTGTACTGGTGCTTACTATGCGTGTAGTATTTCTTCATTTGGAGGGTAGACACCATGTGCACTTGAATTATGATTTGATCAGCTTCAATCTGAAATGGGAAAGGGAACCAGTGCATTTTTGAATTGGAAATGAAAACCAAAAAATTCACACAACGCTGAAGAAACAAGCACAAACTAGTAAATATGTGAACAAATATATACAGCATACCTGGCATCTAGTAGCACACAGTACCAGGTTGTACACCTAATAGCACACACCTGATGTACACCTAGTAGCACACACCTGGTGTACACCTAATAGCACACACCTGATGTACACCTAGTAGGACACAGTACCAGGTTGTACACCTAATAGCACACACCTGATGTACACCTAGTAGGACACAGTACCAGGTTGTACACCTAATAGCACACACCTGGTGTACACCTAGTAGCACACACCTGGTGTACACCTAATAGCACACACCTGATGTACACCTAGTAGCACACACCTGGTGTACACCTAATAGCACACACCTGGTGTACACCTAGTAGCACACACCTGGTGTACACCTAGTAGCACACACCTGGTGTACACCTAGTAGCACACACCTGGTGTACACCTAGTAGCACACACCTGGTGTACACCTAGTAGCACACACCTGGTGTACACCTAATAGCACACACCTGATGTACACCTAGTAGCACACACCTGGTGTACACCTAGAAGTACACACCTGATGTACACCTAGTAGCACACACCTGGTGTACACCTACATAGTAGCACACACCTGGTGTACACCTAGTAGCACACACCTGGTGTACACCTAGTAGCACACACCTGGTGTACACCTAGCAGCACACACCTGGTGTACACCTACATAGTAGCACACACCTGATGTACACCTAGTAGCACACACCTGGTGTACACCTACATAGTAGCACACACCTGGTGTACACCTAGTAGCACACACCTGGTGTACACCTAGTAGCACACACCTGGTGTACACCTAATAGCACACACCTGGTGTACACCTAGTAGCACACACCTGGTGTACACCTAGTAGCACACACCTGGTGTACACCTAATAGCACACACCTGGTGTACACCTAGTAGCACACACCTGGTGTACACCTAGTAGCACACACCTGGTGTACACCTAATAGCACACACCTGGTGTACACCTAGTAGCACACACCTGGTGTACACCTAGAAGTACACACCTGGTGTACACCTAGCAGCACACACCTGGTGTACACCTAATAGCACACACCTGGTGTACACCTAGTAGCACACACCTGGTGTACACCTAATAGCACACACCTGGTGTACACCTAATAGCACACACCTGGTGTACACCTAGTAGCACACACCTGGTGTACACCTAATAGCACACACCTGGTGTACACCTAATAGCACACACCTGGTGTACACCTAGTAGCACACACCTGGTGTACACCTAGTAGCACACACCTGGTGTACACCTAGAAGTACACACCTGGTGTACACCTAGTAGCACACACCTGGTGTACACCTAATAGCACACACCTGGTGTACACCTAATAGCACACACCTGGTGTACACCTAATAGCACACACCTGGTGTACACCTAGTAGCACACACCTGGTGTACACCTAGAAGTACACACCTGGTGTACACCTAGTAGCACACACCTGGTGTACACCTAGTAGCACACACCTGGTGTACACCTAGAAGTACACACCTGGTGTACACCTAGTAGCACACACCTGGTGTACACCTAGTAGCACACACCTGGTGTACACCTAGTAGTACACACCTGGTGTACAGAGTGCAGCCACCGCCCTCACCTTATCAATGATGTGCTGGGGGAGGTGGGAGGTCACATAGTCCGGCTCCATGGTGTACAACCTTGGAGATCGCTCACTGACTGCCCGCTGCCGGACACTGGAGGACAAATTGATTAGGTTTGAATGTGGGTGTGAGTGGCTGGACACACCCACTTGTACATATGTAGGACATGTGGTGGAATGGTCCAAATATCACACACCAGATGTAAACAAACCCTCTTCTACACAATTCCACCCAATGTCACACCACACACCCTCCCCCACATCTCCACCCACTCGCACCCTCCCCACATCCCCGTCAATTCGCACCCTCCCCACATCCCCACCCACTCACACCCTCCCCACATCCCCACCCACACCCCTGTCAATTTGCACCCTCCCTGACATCCCCACCTGCACTCCCGTCAATTCGCACCCTCCCCCACATCCTCACCCACTCGCACCCTCCCCCACATCCCCACCCACTCACACCCTCCCCCACATCCCCACCCACTTGCACCCTCCCCACATCCCCGTCAATTCGCACCCTCCCCACATCCCCGTCAATTCGCACCCTCCCCGACATCCCCACCCACTCACACCCTCCCCCACATCCCCACCCACTCACCCAACCAGCTTCCTTCTGGTCATCTCAAGTTCGCTATTGTCAGCGAATGTGAACTGGTAGAGACCGAATCCAAGCAGAGAGCTGATCTCAATGTCCATCAGCTGTTCCTGCTTGCCCAGCGTTCTCTTGTGCTCCAGGTACATCACCCTGACCTGGTTGGGTTCGTTGCACCAGAACCTGACAAGAGCAGTCGCCTGGCTGTGCCAATGTCAAGGCTAATGCAACACTCGTAGCAGACGGCCCATCTGATCTTACAATGCCCCCCTCCCCCCCACAAGGGGAAAAAGTCACTACCTTTTCTGGGGACAATATCATTCTACTCCCCAACAGTGATAAAGTCCCTCCATACAAAATTGCCATTTCCCCTAGGGTAACAAACTCCCCTATACCCCATAAGGCAACAAATTCTCCACTTCCCTGGGGTTACAAAATCCCCATGTACTTCCCCTAGAGTGACAAAGGATACAATATCTGCTGCTCGTCAATGAGATCATACCATCGCTCATCCTTGGAGTATTTCAATACATACTTTTCGGGGTCTTGTATGAAGTCACACAAGTCCTCGTCGTTATCGATATTACACAACCTTCATCACAGAGAAGGCAAGGATAATCACCACACATGGAGTTTGTTGTGGATTGTGATGTTTGTGGGGTGTACGTATGTGTATGTGTGTGCGTGCGTGTGTTCATGAGTGTGTGCATACAAAACATCCACTCAGGGGACGTTCAGGGGACGTTCAGGGGACACTCAGGGAACGCTCAAGGGGCACTGAGGGGACACTGAGGGGACGCTCAGGGGACACTCAGGGAACGCTCAGGGAACGCTCAGGGGACGCTCAGGGGACACTCAGGGAACGCTTGGGGGACACTCACCTGACTTTATTCCATAAAGCATCTTTGATTTGTCTAACAGTGAATCCGCCCTGACACTCCATCTCAATACAAATCTTACCAAGAAGCTGGAACTCCACACTAAACACCTTTTTCATTATTGCAGGGAGAATGTGCACACATGTGAAGAGTGGGTACAGAATGCATATGCATGTATCAACACAACAGTACAGATTGACACACACACACACACACATACACACATACACACACACACACATGCGCACACACATACATACACACGCACACATACATACACACGCACACACACACACACACACACACACACACACACACATACATACACACGCACACATACATACACACGCACACACACACACACACACATGCACACATGCACACACACACACACACACACACACACACACACACACACACACACACACACACACACACACACACACGTAATCTTACTTGAACTTTGTCGAAAACTATTGTCAATGAAGGATTCTTGACCAATTTTCTTATTTTTTCAATTGCTAGGTAACAAGGTTGAGAACAATACATCACACACACCAATAGCTGATGACAATAACAGGTAAGAATTACACAGTGCAAGATTTCCTGGTGGTCAATGAGGTAAGATCGTAGTGATGGAATGCGGACACCAGAGGCATGAGGGGCTGAAGCCACACGACAGCTGGATCCACTTCACAGCAGTCAGTGGGTGAGAGTGATAATGGGTCATGTAACAAGATTTAATGGTGTGCTAATGGCTTCCCCACATGGTTCATACATGCAATGAAATAACTGTCAATTAACGACATCACCACATCCACAAAATCCTCCTGCTTGTGGAAAGTCTGTATATTTACATAAAATAACTGAATTCAATGAACTGCGATATGGATTAATCCATCAAATATTTCACACACAAATGAGGTAGACAGGTGAGAATTCATTGGATCAACATGTGACGGACATGTGACAAGACATCATGAGGTGTGAGTGTACCTGCTTTGCGCCCCTCCTCTTCAGGTAGATCTGGCAGTGGGGAAGGTATACGACGAAGATTCCTTCCCGTATCAATGGTGTTCGACCTTTCAATACGCTCTTTCTTCTCAGGCTGGATGACAGGCAAGGTCTTTCTCCTGGGATACTCCACCTCAGAGAGGTCTTGTGAAGTCATGGAGGAAGACTCCCCACTGGAGCTGTTGGTGAGCTGTGAATTGGACAGAATGTACATGGCATCAGTGTCCGAAAATCTGGAGGCATGTCGACTGCGTGGTCTTCCATTTGAGTCTAGTGGTTTCATGCCGGCCAGCTCCTTCAAGTCAGTACCATTCTCAGCGCCTTCCAAAGATTCATCTCTGTCAGGAGTGAGAGGAGGGCCTCTACAGGGGAAGAGAGAGCATAGGAAGTGTGAGATGCCGTGTGTGTGTGTGTGTGTGCGTAGAAAAGTATGTAAGTTGCAGCGTATTAAAAATCAGAGATTACCACAGTGGCATCCAGATGCTTGTCCCTCGCACCTGAAAACGCATTTTCTCTGAAAAAAACATGGCCCTGTTGCTTTGAAGCTAAAGAGGCAGGCTCGCTCAGCCCTCTAGCTGCTCATATAGCTACAAGCAGGTGACCCAGATGTGGACCACGCACACAGGTACATACAGACATGTTTCCCTGTCTGTCCATTCGTTTATATCACTCTATCCCCACTACCTGTAGCTATGTTCCTACATCTATAATTCACCCTCACTTGAGGCCTCGGTTGGTTACAAAGCAGAGGTGGTTGAACGGTATTGACAGTTTTGACAACAACAAAGAACGACTATACGAAAGAACGGGGAGTGCTGAGTACACCAGTGTTTGCAAGATGGCTGGTGGTGGTGGTAGAATGACTGAACCGATGAGACTCCCGTTCAGGACGCGAGACAACTACAACAGCGGCGACTGTGGATGTCGCGGGACAATTCCCCAACAGTAACCATCGTCGATCGACCATGAACACCGATCAACACAGCGTACCTGGTTAAACTGGGTCTGGTGTACGACCTTGATATCTTCTCCGTCGGGAGAAAACCTTCAGATTTCGCTTTTAACAAAAGCGGATTTCCACCAGTACTGCAGAAGAATTCTCTAAAGTAGGACAGTTCGTTCAGCTTCTGAGCTAAGCACAAATCTTCGTCCTGTTAACAGTAGAACAAAGAAGGACGGGATAACCTTCAAAGAACTGTGAAAACTAGTGTACAGAGAAACTCAGTCATCGCTGGCCACTATCCTCCACTTACATTAGCTCTACACACTTTGAAGTCCTTCCTGTCCACGATGAACTCGTCTCCGTAGTCGGGAAGACTAAGCTTGCCTTCGTCCTGAGGAGGATCAGACAAGTACAAAGTAGTGAAGTTTGTCAAAACAGATGGAGAGTGGGAGGACTGTAGACTTTCAAGCCCGGTGGTAATGTCTGTAGCCAAACCCTTCACCGACTACCTACCTCCAGGTGATTCAATAACTTCACGACGAAGTCACCAAGGGTTATGTCGAGGTTTGTGCCATTCAGAGATAAGGGTCCGAACCGCCTGCAGCTCTTGCTGGATTCCACTTCCAGAATTACCTCTAATCCACTCATCGCACTATCTTCTTCGGACCGGCTAACCAAGCGAGCGTGAACGTGTTTGAGTGGCCATGTTTTTCATAGACCGATGAATCTCATTAACAGGCGTCGCACACTAATATGGTTGTATATACTGTACTGTACTATATCCCATGGACTAGGTGTAGGGTGTTAATTAGCTTGTGAACACGGTCTTGTGGATTTAGTGAGGATCCATTCAAGTAAGGTCTGCTTCATGTACTGCTGATGATAGCTGCTGATCTGTCAAGGCGAGACCTTCTCGGAGAATGACCAAGTCTTACAATTCAAACACATTATGAACAGTTAGAGAGGACAAAAATGGATTTGAAAATAATTAGACAGAAAGCTTGCATTAGCACAAGATGGCAATAGTGGTGGAAGGTTTTTGTGGTGATTTCTACGTGGTTTATTGGAGCCAAACACTTACCCTCGGAAACAACAGTACAAAATTAAACTACACAGACAATCCTGAAGGTGATAGTTGTACGTGATTACAAGCATGTCTCAAATCTTCCCTGACCTATCAACAACTACCTCTCCATCGACAATAACATGGGATATCAGCTGTTCTTCATTTCCAAACTGATAGATGAGGTGCTCCCATCTGTAGGAGGGTTAGCAGAATACTGTATCAAACCAACTGTGGTCGTTGGGTTGTGTTCCATTTCATGTTTATGTGTACACACACGTGGTGTATATGTAGAGATACATACATATGTATGTGTCATGTGTATTTGAGTGGGTGGTTGTTCACAATTATGTGTGGTATCTTGTAGTCTGTGTATTTTCGCGGCTGGTTATTTTCAGTGGTAAAATAAAGCGTAATGTGACAGGAGTTCTTACATGCTTTTATGTACAGTATGCAACACAATACGCACAGAATGTGATAGTGGTGACCCTAACCTTGGGGCATTGATGATCAGAAGATTACCAATCTTTCCGGGCTCAATCGAGCCATATTTGTCTGCCTTGCTGAGAGCAGCTGCAGCATTGATAGTTGCCCCAACCAACACCTCTTCCAAAGTCATGTGCATGAGGATACAGGATAGGTGCATTACCATAGGCTGTGAGGATGGGGAGGAAGAACATATTCATGTATGCATACGGTACCACACACACGTAAACAAACATACACCCCTCTGACACACATGCATGCACGCATGCACACACACACACCATTGATAGACAGTAGGCATTTGGATTGAAGTCACTTCCAAGTGCAATAGCCATCCCTACAATTCACCAGAAACAACAACAACTGATCACAACAAAAATGTGTACATAACATCTAAGATATAACAGATGAGTAGAGAAAGCGAAAAGTGAAAAGTGAAAAGTGACCTAACGTGACTGGCCATCCTTTACAAGTCTGTTTCAAATCATCCAAATGTAATTACACATGGAATTGAGTGAACACCTGTTGACTCTCCACTGTCCTGGTTGGACAGGAGGTCAGTTCATAACATACTAGTTGGACAGGAGGTCAGCTCACAACAGTAGTTGGACAGGAGGTCAGCTCACAACATAGTAGTTAGGTCAGCTCACAACAGTAGTTGGACAGGAGGTCAGCTCACAACAGTGCAGAGGACGTAGAATTACCTTTACTGATCATGTCTCGAGCAGGGGGTGGGGTTAAACGTAAAATATAAGCAGTTGTGGGCAGCAGCACTCCGATGACTCCATTGGCTGACATCAAGTCGATGTCGGAGGGGGTTACCTTCTCAAGATGGCTGACACACCTTGCGCCAACCTCTGCCGCTACCTCCCCTGACTTCATGGAGGTGAGTTCGTCACCATGGAAATTACCGGCCATCCCTGCTTGAATACCTGCCTTTAGTATCTTCACTGTCGACTTCTGATCAAACACTCCTTTTTCACAGAACACATCAATACTGTCCACGTGCAAATCTCCTGGAGGAGAGGCATGACAGACAAATCACACACCAGACTGTCGGCTTCATGTCATCCCCCATGGACCCACCCTTTTCACACAGATCCTTGATAGCAGGTATCTGGACCTGTATGATGTTGTCTGTAGCTTCCTCCAAAGTACTCCCTCTGAAGGATGAGAGGTACATCTTCATAGCTATGAGAAGGCATGGTTTATGACAACACATACCACATACACCCACTCTCACACATGTATACACACCTACACACACACATGCAGAGAGAATGAGAGCGGAGCTCACCTGGGTATGGAATGTGCTCCGCAGTAGGTTGAAGAGATGTGGAGTGGGTGTGACTTCCTGGCTAGCTCTATCGCCCTCAGCATTTTCACCTATCCAGGTAGCGTTAGCCCACAGAGAACCAGACACATCAACACTACACCAGTAATACTACTGTGAAGCGTCACCTCATTTTCCAGATCCAGTCCATAGCCACTCTTAGCCTCCACCAAGGTGGTCCCTTTACGGAGCATCATCCACAGGCGGTCCACCAGGGAGTGGTATAGCTCATCTTCAGAGGCTCTCTTCACACGCTCAACAGTGAACCCAATACCCCCACCCTGGGAATGGATGTCCATGTAGGTTGCCCCTGACAACTGGAAAGGGGGCAGCATATATATATATATATATATATATATATATATATATATCTGTGCTGGATTATCAATACCATTAGTACACAGCCTCACTATTGTACGGTTGTTATAACAATGCATGCTGGATTATCAAATTCTAATACAGTCGAACTTGCTTAGTAAGTACCTTGAAGGGCACACCAGATCTGTACTTCTTATCAGAGGTACTTACTATCAGTACTGGTTAACATGGTGTACATGAGCTAGGGACTGAGTGAGATGTGTTCACTAACAAAGAGTATGTACTAACCCTGGTATCTCCTAAGTAGCTAGTACTGTATATGACCACACTGGTGTACAGTTGTTATTAGAGTGCATGCTGGATTATCAAATGTTAATAGTATACAACCACACTGTGCCAGACCACTGTATGCTGGATTAAAGCAAGTCAACAGATCTACAGTACCTTCATTGCAAATTCATGAACTCTGTCCCCCACCCAGACTGGATGTGTGTGAGCGTCCACAAGACCAGGTAGGACTACTTTACCATTAGCATTTATCACATGACTGTAGGTTGCTCCCGGCAACTGAGTATCAATGACATCATCGTAACCAACAGCTGCTATAAGACCATCCAATCCAACAACAGCACTGAGTGATCTCGATCCATCCGACTGTGTGAGTACATGCAAGTAAACATATTACATTCAACAGTCAATCTACAATCTAATTTATGATTCAATAAAAAATCACATGTTTAAGTTTCTAGTGTGGTCAATTGAATTAATTTTCAAGGTTTAACCCACACCTGATAAACGACAATATTCTTCATGGCAGCTCCAAACAAGCCTCTCTCTCCCTTATCGCATACAGCTACAATTTGGGCTGCCCCAGTTATTCGAAGTTTGTGTGTGGCAGCCATTTTAAAGTTATGTCGCAATCGTCCTATAAAATGTCGCAATATTCATAGAACTAGCTCGTGCTAGAGCTTTCCCAGATCCCGGAATGAGGCCCCTTGCTGCCACTCGCTACGCCAACGGCTTCAGGCGTACTATAGACCATTTGAAGTCCTGGAGGATTGTTGTACCAGAGACAGTCACAAATGCTGAGATCTCGCTGTCATCCAGTGGAGGGCAGTGCAGCGGCGCAAGGTATGAACACTGAGTGGTCGATACTAGACCTGTAGTACTGTACTGGTGTGGTACGTCTCTCGTTTAGAACTTGTGTATTGTGTGGATAGTGTGAGAAAGTCACCAGGATCCGACTCGTGTTGAAGCTGAAATCAATTTACTATTTGCATACTTCATTTTCATATGGTATGGTCTATTTTTTGGAAAATGAGAAAAGTCAACATAGAGTAGAATACAGAGATTTTATCACAATAATACCAATAGTGATGGGATCCCGATAGGAAGTATCATAGTGTAAATACCAGGTGAAGTGGGGTTGGAGCAGGAGTCCTGTTCATCGCTCATGCCACAAATATCAACGTCATCTAATATCAGTCTGTAGACTGCTGTGGAACAGCTTGTTCTGCTCTAGCAATTCTTCCCCACTGCTTACTCGAGCCATACACAATCAAGGTGTGCACACATGTTAGGGATTTGTGTGTGGTTGCTGAGCTGTGTTTGTCCATAGTTATTGATTTCTCCGATGACCAGCCAGTGTGTGTTTCCTCTCTTCACCGACCACTCTAGGATATTTGTATGTGAGAACATTCCTCAGTTGAAATATCACAACCCAAAGCTCAAAGTTGACGTGAAATTAAAGAAAGGGACGGCTTCCCCTGCTATGATCAAGTTTAATACTGGTGAGCTGTGCCTATGGTAACGCAGCCTGCATATATCATGATGTTGTTCCTATGGTAACATAAATGTATAACAATAGCTACAGTAAACCTGCACACATGTTAGGGATTTGTGTGTGGTTGCTGAGCTGTGTTTGTCCATAGCTATTGATAACTGTGGTGTAGAACTTGTCCACGTCACCTGGTGTACCTGTGTGTGCTGCAGGTCATAGTGTGTAGAACTTGTCCACGTCACCTGGTGTACCTGTGTGTGTTGCAGGTCATAGTGTGTAGAACTTGTCCACGTCACCTGGTGTACCTGTGTGTGTTGCAGGTCATAGTGTGTAGAACTTGTCCACGTCACCTGGTGTACCTGTGTGTGTTGCAGGTCATAGTGTGTAGAACTTGTCCACGTCACCTGGTGTACCTGTGTGTCATAGTGTGTAGAACTTGTCCACGTCACCTGGTGTACCCGTGTGTGCTGCAGGTTGTGGTCAAGAGTTAACATCCCTGGAAATCACAGGACTGTCGTCTAAAGAGATCAAGGCACTAGTTGACAACATAGACTGGACACAGCCACCTGTGTGATTGTCTGAATATTTGTATTGGTTCAAATTCTTGTCTGTTGTATTCACATATTTTGTTCAATTTTATCAACAATCGTATACATCAATACTGCACATATACACGTGTTACTACCCAATAACGAAATAGGATTATAATTGTGAAATAAAAACAATTGACCACCAAATACGGGTGTTTGTTGAAATTAAAAACAATAGGCATAATTATGGCTGCCGATTACAGGAATGTGGTTGTAGCCTTCAGGATGAAGGTGCTTCCTTTGTGGCGCTGGTCTTGACTGAAGGGGTCTTTGAGAAGAAAGTGGAAGTTGCCATTAAATTGTCAATGTACTGGTCCAACAGCTGCAGTAAAGAGACCGAACAAGTCTGAAGCATGACACCATTGGACACAGGGCTCTATTCGATCAGAACTACAACCAAGGTGATACAGGTCTGTACAAGAAATGTAGCCACTGGTGTGGCTGTACTCACGTCATTCTCCGTCTTCAGTTTCTTGTTCTCTTCTTTCACAGAATTAACCCTTTGAGAGAGATCTAACAGAGAGAACACACTGCTCACACCAGCTGGTAAAGATGGCATACATATCACTACTTACTTAGTATAACAATGTCAACGTGTAGACCTATTTGTATACTAGCTAGTATAACAATGTCAACGTGTAGGCCTATTTGTATACTAGCTAGCACAGCAATGTGTACATTTAGGTATAGATAATCTATGATTAAGCTATGTACGTATGTAATATGCGGTACACCGGGTACCAATTTGTACTACAGTGGAACTTCTATTAAAGGACTCTCCCAATAAAGGACACCATAGAAATTACCTCCCTACAAAGGACACTCTGTAAAGCACCAAAATAGACTTTCCTATAGTGCTAATACGTTTTTCACCTCTGAAGAGTGGACAACTTCTCTACAGTGGACAAATTAGCTGGTCCCAATGTGTCCTTTATAGAGAGGTCCCACTGTACTACTGCGATTCAAGAACACACACAATCTGTCTGTCCTAGCTACAGTCATCTCTTACACATCACATGCACATGACTAAGTATACAACACTTCACCATTCAGGGTACTCTGAAGTTGCAGAACATCTCTGATCAACTCATCCTTCCTCGATTGGACCTCGCCACCGTCCTCCATTTTCCGTTCAGTATCTCATCTACTCGCCAATTACTATAGTATACAACGACTATTAAACACGTATAAATTGTGTTATCTGTACAGTGTCGACGGTGAGCCTCAATTAGAAACAGCTGCGTGTAGAGGAGCTCGTAGCTGGAATCGACCGAGAAACGATTCGAAATGGAAGAAATGGAGAGCTCGTCGAAGAAAGCTGAGCTGAAAAGCGAAAAAATGCAAGAATGTTTGGAGCTTCTAAAGAAAGAATCCTCTGATAACAATGTATGGAACTTCTGTTATGTACCTCAGTGAATTGGAAGTGGTAGGGAATGATCACATCATAGATATTGTCCTCTGTTCTATGTCCATGTAGCCTGTAGCCGTCTTACTGGACACCAAAGTCAAACCGGAACCTGCTCAGAAGTTAGATTTATCTGTTATCAGCGATGTTTTCTCGAAAATCAGAAAGACTTCCTTGGTGAGTGTGAACACGACCAAAGACTACATGGCTCTGTTGATTGAATGGATTCTCTTTTGCTTTGTAGAAATCTGAGCTGAGTCCTCTCCATGTAGCAGCATATGTTGGAAACGAGAGTGTTTGTCAAGTTCTGTTGGATCAGAGGAACGTGAAAGTCCACATTGTAGATGAGGTACGTAGGTGTGAGTGATGGTTGTGAGGATGGTGACAGTGATGGCTGTGAGGATGGTGACAGTGATGGCTGTGAGGATGGTGACAATGATGGTTGTGCTGATGATAGTGATGGTTGTGCTGATGGTGACAGTGATGGTTGTGAGGATGGTGACAGTGATGGTTGTGCTGATAGTGATAGTGATGGTTGTGTTGATGGTGATAGTGATGGTTGTGGTGACAGCAGCTACTATTTCTTGCTCATCTTTCATTCCACCCTCCCCCAGCATGGCCAGACTCCTCTCCACTATGCCACGGCTCAAGGCAAGGTTGACGTGGCCAAGAGACTCCGGTTCCACCACGCTGATGTTTACTTCAGGAACAAGGTGGGTGTGAGGCTACTGGACTGTCCCCACCAATGTGTTGGGTGGCCCTGGAGGGGCATGGTCTAGCTGGATCATCCCCCGCCATTGTGTATGGGGTGGCCCTGGAGGGGCATGGTCTAGCTGGACCGTCCCCACCATTGTGTGTGGGGTGGCCTCAGAGGGGTGTGGTCTAGCTGGGCTGTCCCACTATTATGTATGGTGTGCATGGCCGGGATGGGCGTGGCCTAGTTGGACCGCCCCATCCAATGTGTATGGGGAAGGTGGGAGGGCATGGTCTACCTTGACCGTACTGCCCACAGGTAGGTGCTTGTTGAGCTGGTCTAGCTAGCTATAAACCCGAAATCATCCAAACTGTGATGGACTGTTAGAACTATGTATGAATGAGGGGTAATTCTCGTCTGCTATGAATATTCAATGTAGTATGCAATGTAATTGAATATTCCCCATTCCTCTCAGGATGGGGTGACATCAGTTGACCTGGCGGAAGGGGAAGATGTGAAGGAGACCCTTGTTGGTCCGAGATTTGGAGGAGATGAAGTAGAGGATGAATTCCTTCAAGAAAAACTACCTTTACTAGTGGAAAGAATAGTGCAAGCAGGAAAAAATGAAGTATGTGTTGTTGTTTGTTGTTGTTGTTGTTTGTTGTTGTCACTGTTGATTTCTTGTAGGACTATGACATGATGCTGGAGTTGTGTTATTGCCTTCGTGGGGAGATCAGGAGCGCCACCAGCTCTCTAACTTCTGTGCCCAAACCTCTCAAGATACTAGGAGCCAGCTACGGTGACTTGAAGAGCTTGTACCAGGAACTGGAAAGCCAGGTGTGTGTGTGTGTGTGTGTGTGTGTGTGTGTGTGTGTGTGTGTGTGTGTGTGTGTGTGTCTGGCCGGCTGGCTGGCTGGCTGGCTGGCTGGCATCTCTTGACCATAAATTTTGGTCATATTCAGAGCAAAGCAGCCAATGGATGGTGTGTGTGTGTGTGTGTGTGTGTGTGTGTGTGTGTGTGTGTGTGTGTGTGTGTGTGTGTGTACTGTATTCACTTCTGTAACATACTAGCAGTAGACATCTGATGACTGTAGGGTGATACCTGTAGGTGATCCTTCCCTCTCTCCAGCATCCCTCAGTGGTGTCCTCAGTGGAAGGGACCACTCTGGCCACCATTGTTAGTGTGCTCTCCATGTCCAAGAAGGACGGGGACAAGGAGAGGGACTGTATCACATTCTGTACAGCCTTTCTGAAGGCTCAGTTGGAGCAAAAAGACCAGCAGCAATCAACACTGGATCCTTTGCAGTCGTTTGGTGATCCCTATGTCAGGTTTGTGTGTGTGTGTGTGTGTGTGTGTGTGTGTGTGTGTGTGTGTGTGTGTGTGTGTGTGTGTGTGTGTGTGCATGTGTATTTGTGTGTGTGAGTGTGGTATGTGTGTGTGTGTGGTGTATGTGTGTGTGTGTGTGTGTGGGTGTGTGTGTTGTTTGTACTTGTATGTGTGTATGGCATGAGCAGTGCTGTGGTAGTGATGGTCCATTGACCCCCGTCTACCATCGACCCTCAGGCACCTCTGCATGCAGTTCCCGGAAGAGTACCAACAGCTGGACCCAACTGCCGGATCCTGTGTGGAGCGCCATGCTATCCTCATTCACCTTCGAAACGAACTAATTGGTTACCTCCTGAAGAGAAATGCCGAGCCAGAGGTAGTGGATCTCCTGATGGAGATAGAGGATGTTCGAGATGTGAAAGAGGACCTTCGTAAGCTGGAGGGAGGAGACCAGTCCATGAGCGAGGTGCTCCACCATCACCTGCGGGTGGTGGTGGGGGACAGGAAGGCACAAATACTGGTCAACAACAGAATCTGTCAATACTTGGTTAGGTGTGTCTACGTGGGGGTGTTTGTGGGTGTGTCTACATGGGCGTGTCTAAGTGGGGGTGTCTACATAGGTGTGTCTACATGGGTGCGTCTGTGTGAGCTTGTCCATGAGGGTGTGTTGATGGGTGTGTCTACATGGGCGTGTCTATGTGAGCTTGTCCATGAGGGTGTGTCTACATGGGCGTGTCTGCATGTGTGTGTCTGTATGAGCATGTCCGTGAGGGTGTGTCTTCATGGGAGTATCCATTCAGTGTGTGTGGGATGCATGTACATATTATAGATAGCAGTGTGGGTGTGGGTGTGTCTGCATACTGAAGGGAGTATCAGTATGGGTATGTCTGATGGTGTGTCTGTACTGGTGATGATTGTGTCCAGCAGTAGCTAGTCTGTGTGTTCCTCTATCCCTTACAGCTGTGTGAAGTATGTACAGGAGCCGATGAACTCTAGGCTGCTGGAGACGGCCTTTGACCTCCACATGACCTACGAGAGCTACCCTCAGGCCATCTTGGTGGCCATGCAGCTCAACGACGGGGACCTCATCAAGCGAGTCTTCCTGACCTGCCCTGACAGGTACGAGGCTGACAGGTGGTGTGTGTGTGGAGAACGGACGTGTTCCATTGCTTGTTTCAACTGTAGGATTGTGCGCAAGCAGCTGGCCTTCATGTTGGGGAGACAGCAGGTCTTTCTTGACTTGGACGAAGAACCAGATCTCGAGGACAATGAGGAGTTGAAGGAGATCATCTCTAATGTTCTTTTGAATAATAATTTTCTGAATCTGGCCAGAGAGGTAAGGTTAAGTGTATCAAGACTTCCATTTGGTTCCAAATGTACTCCTTGTCCAGATCTCCATTCTGATTCCCAATGTACTCCTCGTCCAGCTCTCCATTCCGATTCCCATTCTACACCTTGTCCAGGTCTCCATTGTGATTCCCAAAGTGCTCCTTGTCCAGATCTCCATTCTGGTTCCCAATGTACTCCTTGTCCAGATCTCCATTTTGATTCCCAATGTACTCCTTGTCCAGATCTCCATTCTGGTTCTGCATATACTCCTTGTCCAGATCTCCATTCTGGTTCCACATATACTCCTTGTCCAGATCTCCATTCTGGTTTCCAATGTACTCCTTGTCCAGATCTCCATTCTGGTTCCTAATGTACTCCTTGTCCAGATCTCCATTCTGGTTCCTAATGTACTCCTTGTCCAGATCTCCATTCTGGTTTCAAATGTACTCCTTGTCCTTCTGTAGCTTGACATTGTTGAGCCAAAGGAGCCCGAACACATCTACAAGACTCACCTGGAGAATGCCAGGTTCAGCTCGGTCAACAACGTTGACTCGGCCAAGCAGAACCTTGCCTCCTCCTTCGTCAATGGCTTTGTCAACTGTGCCTTTGGTAAAGACAACATTATGACAGAAGATGGCAATAAGTGGATATATAAACATAAGCCTACAGGTGTGTGCGTGGTGTGTGTGTGTGTGTGTGTGGTGTGTGTATGTGGTGTGAGAGTGTGGTATGTGTGTGTGTGGTGTGTGTGGGTGTGTGGGTAGATGTGGTGTGTGTGAGCATAGATACAGTATCTATGGTGTGAGTGTGGTACGTATGTGTGTGGTGCGTGTGGGTGTGTGTGGTGCGTATGTGGTGTGTTTGTGTGTGTGTGTGTGTGTGCACGTGTGTTTCTTACTTTTACTACTTTGTTGCCGACCAAACTCCTCACCCGCAGGTATGTTGAGTGCTACAGCTTCACTAGGGTTGATACTATTATGGGATGTTGATGCGGGACTGACAGAAATTGACAAATTTCTATATGCAAATGATGACAACATCAAGGTTTGAATATGTTTATGTGAAGGAGTGTGTGTGTGTGTGTGTGTGTGTGTGTGTGTGTGTGTGTGTGTGTGTGTTCTTATTAGTATCTCCCACTGTAATTCATCCCTCCCACGCATACAGGCGGGAGCGTTGTTGGCCTGTGGTGTGGTCAATTCTGGTGTGCGTAACGAGTGTGATCCAGCACTGGCTCTGCTGTCGGACTATGTGCAGAATAAATCAAATGTTATCAGATCTGGAGCCATACTGGGGTGAGTGGGAGTGTGTGTGTGTGTGTGTGTTTGTGTGTGTGTGTGTGTGTGTGTGAGTACCTGAGTGTACGTATGTACACATGCACAGTGACACTTGTTGATATGCAGCACATGCATACATATGTACATGTTCCTGTGACATGATCTTCCTCCTGCACTTGCAGTCTCGGACTCAGCTATGCGGGCTCCAACAGGGAGGAGGTCCTGGATGTACTCACCCCCTCCTTGACCGAGATGGACCCCACACCGGAGGTATGTGTGCCACACCTCTGCCCCGCCCACTTGTAATCATATTCATTGTCTAACCTCACCCTTCAGACCGTTGGACTGACTGCTATGTCTTGTGGGCTGGTAGCCATTGGGTCGTGTAATGATGTCCTCGCCGACAGCTTGATCCAGCTGATGATGGAGGCTGAGGAGGAAGAACTCAACAACACTTACATGAGATTGGTGGCACTTGGATTAGCCCTACTCTACCTTGGTGAGGAAAGATGTTGCCTTGGAAACATATTATTGGATGTCAACATTTGTTGATCATTGTTGATTTTAAGGTAAACAGGATAAGGCTGAGGTTGTCATGGAAACTCTAAAAGCAGTGAAGGAACCTCTCAGTGGGATTGCTAGTATTTTATTGGACATTTGTGCTTATGCAGGTGTGTGTGTGTGTGTGTGTGTGTGTGTGTGTGTGTGTGTGTGTGTGTGTGTGTGTGTGTGTGTTTGTGTGTGTTCTATCTATCTGTTCACTTCCTTATCCTCGTCTCCCGCCCACACAGGAACTGGAGATGTGTTGAAGGTACAGAAGCTGCTGCATATTTGCAGTGAACATTTTGCTGAGAAGGAACCGAAGGAAGTTCCTGAGGACAAGGACAAGGAGAAGAAGGAGGACCCCAAGCCGGAGCCAGGCTCCCTCAAGGAGCCCGGTGCTCACCAGGCCTTCGCTGTCCTTGGTTTGGCTCTCATTTCACTTGGCGAAGGAATCGGAGCTGAAATGGCACTTCGAATGTGCAATCATTTTGTAAGTTGGCTGCACTGCACAAGTCTCCTCAGAACTGCCTGTGTTCACTCACATCCAACTCCTCCTCCTCCAGCTCCAGTATGGGGAAGCCCCCATCAGAAGGGCAGTCCCCCTAGCCCTGTGTCTCATCTCCGTGTCCAATCCGGAGCTGAGCATCATGGACACCCTCAGCAAGTTCTCCCATGACAACGACCCGGAGGTGGCCTACAATGCCATCTTTGCTATGGGCATCATCGGGGCTGGGACCAACAACGCTCGCTTAGGAGGTCTTTTGAGACAGCTGGCACAGTTCTACTGCAAAGACGCTAGTTCTTTGTTCATGGTCCGCCTGGCCCAGGTGAGACACCTCTATCGCTGAGCGCTGCACTTGTGGTCACGTGATCATGTTGCATACAGGTCCTCTACTGGTGCAGATGTTTGTGGATGTACTGTGCATACAGTGCACGTGTCCTGTGTGTACTGTAATGCAATAGAGATCGTACAGCTGTATTGGAGGTTGTGTGTATTTACACACACACGAGTGTATAACACACACTGTGATGTAGTGTATGCACTTACAACACACACTGGTGTGGTGTGTGTAGTGTGTGTTGTGAGTGTGATAAACTTTACTGCCCACTGTCCCAGGGTCTGGTCCACTTGGGCAAGGGAACCCTCACTCTTAACCCGTACCACAGCGATCGTCTGTTGATGTCACCAGTTGCTACGGGAGGTTTGCTGGCTGTACTGGTCTCATTCTTGGATTGCAAGAATTGTGAGTGCCTTGAATTTTAGAGCTCAGTCTCTCTCTGTGTGTGTGTGCGTGCGTGTGTGTGCGTGCGTGTGTGTGTGTGTATGTGTGTGTGTGTCTTTGTGTGTGTGTGTGCGTGTGTGTGTGTGTGTGTGTGTGTGTGTGTGTGTGTGTGTGTGTGTGTACGTGTGCACTGGTACTCCTCAACCCCCCTTCTCTCCAGTGATCCTCACCAGTTCTCCTCACCTCCTGTACTACCTGGTACCAGCCATTCAGCCCAGAATGTTGGTCACATTTGATGAAGAGCTCAAACCTTTAACAGTAACCGTCCGAGTGGGCCAGGTATGTACCATGTGCTGTGTTGATGTACTCTGACACTGATGGTTGTCTAGACTACATCTTGTACCCTCATCATCACCACATTCCCACTATCACCATATTCCCACTATCACCACATTCCCACTATCACCACATCCCCACTGTCACCTCATCCCCCACTGTCACCTCATCCCCTGCTATCACCACATCCCCACTGTCACCTCGTCCCCCACTGTCACCTCATCCCCCACTGTCACCACATCCCCACTATCACTCATCCCCTGCTATCACCACATCCCCACTGTCACTACATCCCCACTGTCACCTCCCACCACTCCAGGCTGTTGACACGGTTGCCCAGGCAGGACACCAGAAGGGGATCACTGGGTTCCAGACTCACACAACTCCAGTTTTGTTGGCTTATGGAGAGAGAGCAGAACTAGCCACTGAAGAGTGTATCCTAATCTACTGTCCTCCACTGTCTACACAGCCATTTTGTTCAAAATATTGATATACGTAGATGTATTTGTTTACATACTGTTATTTAGTTGTTTGTTTAACATATTGTTGTTGTCAGTTGCCTACATTTTGTTTACGTGTTTTTCTGTGTTGGTTGCTACGAGTGTTGCTCCTGAACGTCCTCCAGACCTCCCCCTCTCCCCAGTCCTGGAGGGGTTCGTGATTCTGAGGAAGAACCCCGACTACGAAGAACAATGACTAAATCTCAAATTGTTGATCTTTGTCTGTTTCTATTAGCGTATGGAATTCTCATTAACAATCCATTAAGATGGTGAATCAATGTTCAGACGTGTAGCGATACAGATTTGAAGCTATTCTCCACCTGCTAACAGGCATACGGAGTCAGTGTTACTATCGTGTGCTTTACTAGAAGTCCTTTAAACAGTAAATATTGTATGAAATAGCCACCACAGTATGATGATCACAATATATTATATTATAATAATGTGGTTATATAGCAATAAATATATTATTGTTATCATTAATACATATATGTGTAGCCTTACATGTAGCCGTGTTGCATATTAATTAGCATATTCATAAGCCTACATATGTGTACTACATGGTCACCGCACAAATCAACCAATATGTACCATAATCGCACCATAGACACTCTAAACTATGATAGTTTAGAGTGTCTATGATCACACAAATCAGCCTATATGTACCACACCGCACAAATCAGCCTATATGTACCACACCGCACAAATCAGCCTATATGTACCACACCGCACAAATCAGCCTATATGTACCACACCGCACAAATCAGCCTATATGTACCACACCGCACAAATCAGTCCCATATTATGTACCACATCGCACAAATCAGTCCCATATTATGTACCACACCGCACAAATCAGTCCTATATTATGTACCACATCGCACAAATCAGTCCTATATTATGTACCACACCGCACAAATCAGTCCTATATTATGTACCACACCGCACAAATCAGTCCTATATTATGTACCACATCGCACAAATCAGTCCTATATTATGTACCACATTGCACAAATCATATGCAATTACAAAGAATAATTTATACAAGTGCAACGAATGACAAACGTGATAGCTTCATACAGTGACACAGAATAAATACTGTAATGTACGTACAGTATTGTTATGTTATATTTGTTAGTATAATTAGCGTCATAGCATGAGAGATGGTGTGACCAGCACTAACCCACACAAGCACAAGTATACAATAAAAACTTTAACACACACACACACACACACACACACACACACACACACACACACACACACACACACACACTAAATACAGACACAGTTAGGATCCCTGACACAGCCACTAATACTCCACTTTTCTGAATCTGGCCTTCCACTGGAGAGGCTCTGAACGGGGACCCTTTGGCGCTGGTATACGGACACCAAATCCTGTAAAAATGAGATGATTATGGTGTAGGTGACTGTACAAGTGATGGTGTGGGTGATGGTGTAGGTGATGTGTAGGTGATGGTGTACATATGTGATGGTGTAGGTGACTGTACAAGTGATGGTGTGGGTTAAGGTATAGGTGATGGTGTAGGTGATGGTGTACATATGTGATGGTGTAGGTGATGTGTAGGTGATGGTGTATGTAATTGTACAAGTGATGGTGTAGGTGATGGTGTAGGTGATGGTGTACATATGTGATGGTGTAGGTGATGTGTAGGTGATGGTGTATGTAATTGTACAAGTGATGGTGTAGGTGATGTGTAGGTGATAGTGTTGGTTACATTACCAGATGTCAGAACACCTCTGTACGTAGGGGATAGGAATACCAGCGTACTGTAACAGTGGTAGGATTAAGAGTAGGCCCTCACCCATTTCTCCAGCAAAATTAAATTTGGAAGGTCCTATCCTGTCCATCAGTGGCATGGCGTACTCACTGGCACTGACAGGTGAGTTCCTTGGTTCTGGTGTCTGACTGCGAGACCTGGAGGAAGGCACCGAGAGGCTACCTCCACTCAGACCTCCTGAACCTTGGTGGTAGCAAGTGAGGAAGAAAGATCGGGATGAACAGCACAGGTGTTGTCAAGGAGAATCACCAATACACAAGATAGGTTACATCCATTTACAAACAAACAAAACATGCCCAAACACACAAACACAAACAAACACACACACACACTCCCTCACATGCGCATGCACACACACATACCACACACACACATACCACACACACACACAAACACACACACACACACACACACACACACACTCCCTCACACACACACACACACGCACGCACGCACACACACACACACACATGCACACACACACACACACACACACACACACAACACACACACACACACACACACACACACACACACTCACATACACACTCACTCCCTCCTGTATGGGTAGCTCCTGTTGGTCCACTGATGTCAGCAGATGTGAATGGCTTCTTCTTTTCCTGAGAAAATAGTTCAAAACAAGAAACAAATGATAATAAACCTACAACAAAACAAGGCACTCCAACAAGCCATCAGAATTAGTCCACTAATAACTACAACCTACTCTGGGAACAAAAGTGTCATTTTCTTCTAATATGTCAATGACTGTATAACCCTGCTTAATATCCTGGGCAACTTTACCAAACAGACAACTATCTTCCTCCGGCAATATATCAACAACAGTGTATCCTTGATGGATATCAGTCAGGAGGTCACTGTAGCCAGCCATTTCTTCACAATAAACCACTGACAGAGAAGGCAGCAGCAACTACCACTGACCAAAGCTACAAACTATGGTATCCAAAGGTTCACTACAACCTTATCATGGCCAGGCACAGGAGTGAGAACTGAGAGAAGGAGGGTGTTCCAATTAGTGCCCACCTGACAATGGAATGCATTCTAGGTATGATAAGGACACCATTTGTGGTTTAATGCACTCCACAGCTCACAGCGACCCTCTGAGCTCACAGCGACCCTCTGAGCTCACAGCGGCCCTCAACAAATTACTCGTGGCTCAGAGTACAATTGTATACTAGTTGTGAACAAAGTTCAGAACCTCGCAAATAGATCTTGCATATCAAGATCTATGATATGACGTAGTTCAGTGACATCATCTAAAAATGTCTTCCAAAATGGACGTCATGATGGCCGACCATTTGGTGTCCCGAACGACGGATTGGCGAACCCTGCTCTTCGGCGAAGGAAATCGAAAAATCGTTGTGCAAAAAGTTGACAATTGTTATTTGAATTGTCTTAAGGTACTTGGTAGTGATGCAGTCCGAAATTTGTCGACGGGAGGAATCGAAAAGTAAGTGCTCTTTTAACGGATCGTGTGTGAACCACAGGCACCCTTTGTCCAAGTTTACCATTTCAATATATGCTGCGACGGTGCCCCATTACCATCGGTGGGACGACTTAGTGCTGAACGCTTCGATCGACGAACGATTTCCGTTCAAAGAAACCAAAAAATGACCTAAATCACACAATATTGGCGGCCACCGCAATTATGTGCGTGGGCTGCTCGATCGGACTCCCCAAACGAACGGAAACAATTACCTCGCTAACGCTCGGTAATTATACATATACTAGTTGTGAACGTGGTTCAGGACCTCGCTACGTGAAATAGAATATGTCTGTATTTTGCTGTATTGATATATTTTTGTTTTTGAAATTGGGATCACATGGATAGATTGAATCGTAACAGGAATACTCCGCACACTGTGGGGAGTATTGAAATTGAAATTATATGTATACATTGAATTATAGAATTACAGTGGAACCTCTCTATTAAGGACACTTTGGGACCTCGATTTTTGTCCTTATTACAGAGGTGTCCTCAATTCAGAGGTCATCTAATACACTACACTACTACACTGGGACACAGAATAGTGTCCTTATTACAGAGGTTTCCACATTTCAGAGGTTTGTAATAGAGAGGTCCCACTGTAGATCAACTTGAATGAAAACACAACAGGCAAAGTATGTTTGTTGTGTGTATCATAAGATAATAGTTAAATTTCATGATACACTCCAATTATAGTGTACTTATGTATGCCAAGGTGAATGGCTCAGATAGAAGTAAAGACTCCTGTGTTATATCTTCTTGCGGGAGGTCAGCAATGGTAGAATGATGGAGACTGCTGACAAAAGGGTCAAGTGGTGCAGGCAGGTTCAAGAGATTGGCAACTATCTTAATTGGCTGTAACGCTAGTTTCATACTGGTGGATTCTTTGAAAAGTTGCATGCTATTTTCCAATTGCTGTTTGTTGCAAAATCTACAATATATGGGTAAATTATTTATGTTTGGTGGTATATTTTATCAAGTATAGTGACTGCACATCTTGTGATAAGTTAATTATAGTACATGACCTTTATATCCACGTTGACCACCTTGCTTTTGGTAATTGTACATATTAAGGGGTAATACTCAGGCTATTAACGTTTCTCCAGTGTGAGTCAAGTTGTGTAATCATTCTAGTACTGATCCAGGTCCATATTGTTTCATTGGGAGTACTATTTTGGAGAACTTTTGTCACAGTTACATCTTTTGCATGTTTTGTAACGTGATGCATAGCCACATTTCTTGACAACTTGTGCAAATAAATTGATTTCACTAATTGGTTATGGAATATACTCATTACAGTACGTTTGCACGACTTTCACTTGTGTTCATTTGTGCATGATGTGTTGAAGCGTGCATGATTTCATTTGTAATTGTTCTGAGACAGCTTGACTCTCACATTGCATCAACTGTGTTTGTGTTTCTTTCGTGGTTGATTGAAGTGTGTTCACTTTAATATTGTTTGTTAAGGTGTGGTACGTATACGTTCAGACATATTTATACATATTTATAATATACATATTTATACATTGATACTGCTCAACACTGCAAAGTGCTTAGCAAGAACAGTCATCTCACAATGAGGACAAGAATCTTTAGGGATCAGGTAAAAGAAGTTAACGGACCCACTGGCCATATGAATTGATGACATCGGATTAGTGGTAGTAGGTAGAGTTAGAATTGGGGTTAGATCTGGGATCCTTTTTGACCTATAATATTTGGTTCAGAAAAGGATCCATGATGGATGGCCACATTTCTTGACAACTTGTGCAAAGAAATTGGTTCCACTGATTGGCTGTGGAACTTGCTCATTACAGTATGTTTGCACAACTTTTACTTGTGTTCACTTGTGTATGATGTGTGGATGCATGCATGATTCCATTTGTAATTGTTCTGAGACAGCTCGAATCTCACATTGCATCAACTGTGCTTGTTTTTTTCAGGTTAATTCAAGTGTGTTCAGTGTATTATTGTTTGTTTGTTAAGGTGTGGTACGTATGTTCAGACATATTTATACATTTGATGTGATACCAAGAGCTACAGCTGTTGTACAACACTGCAAAGTGCTTAGTAAGAACAATCATATCTCACAATGATGACAAAAAATTAACATTTAGGGATCAGGTAAAAAGAAGTTAACAGACACTGGTCATATGGATTGATGTTGGGTTTGTAGTAGTAGTAGGTAGAGTTAGGGTTGGGGTTAGATCTGTGGTCTTTTTTTGACCTATAATATTTGGTTTAGAATAGGAACCAAGATCTAACCCTACCTCTATCTATGCATGCTCTACTAAGGAACGAGCATGACGCTATGCGAATGTCATCAGTCCACTGACCATTAGGTCGGTTCATTTCACCTGATCCAAAGCCCTCTGGACTGATATCTTTTCATATGAGAACCAGTCGTCTCTACAACGAGGAAAAAGTCCCATTAGTGAGCAATTGAAACCCGTAGATTTGCCATCTTTTCGATTACGTAGATTGCACGTCATGTACAAATGTCTGCCAAGATGGACGTCACCATGGCTGACCAATTCGAGCTCCCGAACGACGAATCAACGAACCCCCTTTCGGCGCAATGAGGAATCGAAATTCTGTACGTAAAAACTTTGACAGCCTTCCTGATGATCGTTTTAAGCTTACCGACGGCGCCCCACCCGGAACACCCAGCCCCTGAGTCAAAGAAACGTGAGTGTCATTCTTGTCCGTGTCTCGGCAACTGCTGCCGATCTCGACGAAAGTCTTCTACCTCCGTCTGTGACGCGTCCGTGCCCCCTTCCGACGAGGCGGACGGATCGCAACCAGTCGGTTGTGAACTCGTGGAATTTGCGCACAAAGAAAGTGCAAATGGGCCATAAATCCGCGAGTGTCCCGACGAAAAGCAATTAGATGCGTGGGCGACCAACTTTCGACACGCTATGGACCGGAAACAATTAACCTCGCTAACGCTCGGTAATTATTTCTATATGTACATACATACATACATATCCTGTATGTACATTGGTGTACAGCACAAATTGGATTGCAATTATCAGTAACTTCCAGTTCTGGGGGTCAAAGGTTGGGATCAAGTATCAATTAAGATATAGAGTGTAACAACGTGTGTACGTACACATATGTACGTACACACGTACACATGTACACACACACACACACACACACACACACACACACACACACACACACACACACATACACACACACACATACACACACACACATACACACACACACACACACACACACACACTATGTCGTGGAGAGAGTGAACTACTTGAGTAACTCACTTTCTTGTTACCAGACAACAGTTTGGAGAACAGTTTGGAAGGATTTGAGGACGACGATCCATTGGAGCCGCTGGGTGGGTGCTGACCAGGAGGAGGAGTCACAAAAGGCTGAGGTCGTGAGGGTGGAAGCTCTGGGGGTGTGTCAGCATCAATGGGTGTGGTGGGCACACTGGTTGGCTTAGTTGGAGGGGGTGGGGCCGGTGTGGTAGGTTTAGTTGTCGATGGGACATCTGGTACTTCGTAGTTGGCACCAGGTACCTCGTAGGTTGATTCTATGAGTCTCAGAGATTCTTGGGTCCTTTGTGGTACGACTGGGGCATCTGTTCCCTCCACAGGACTCTCTGCAATGGCCGGGGGGAATTTGGGTGGGGACCCTTTGGGTGGCAGAGGCTCAGTATCCTCTTCCAGGAGATCCCCACACTCCTGAAGCAGCTGAAGGGAGAGACGAGTGAGAAGTAACACCACGAGCACTACATGAAGACCGTGCATGTACTACAGAGTGGGGAATCCCCATGAGATTCCATTCTCAAGTTCTTCGTGTTTTGGTTTGATTCACAAAATTCAACAGTCAAATTTCACGTTAGAACTGGATTGGATTGGATTGGATTGGATTGGATTGGATTGGATTGGATTGGATTGGAGAGCTCATTGATACAGGGAAGCCTTCAGCCAATGGCACCCCTCTATGCACCTGGGTTGCAATGGCGCTACAACACATTAGTCTGGAAACCACAAAATGCTTGTTTGTGAAGGAAATCGAGAAATTCTCTTTTCAGACAATTTCCCACTTATACATAATAGGTAGGTGCAGCATTACCTACATGCATTGTGCATGCATTTACATGTTTACTAGCATACATAGCACATCCATGTTGGTGATCATGTACGTATGACTCAGGAACACACACACACAAGCTCACCAAATCCATAATGGATGACTTCTTAGGAGTTATCGACTCAACCTTCTTGGGTGGTGCTGCAGTCTTCTTGGGTGGTGCCTCAGTCTTCTTGGGTGGTGTTTCAGTCTTCTTCGGCAACACTGGTGATGGTTTCTTGGGGACTTCTGGAGGTGGACCAGTGCGGGTGGCTTTGGGTGAGCTATCCGGAGATTTTGTAGGTTTTGGGGGAGGTACTGGAGGTTTGGATTCTAATGAACACAAAGTGGTTGCAACTCAAAGAGATGACGCATTGTTGAATATCTGACTGCCACTTGCAGACAACCACCCACTCACCACCTGCAGACAACCACCCTCTCACCACCTGCAGACAACCACCCACTCACCACCTGCAGACAACCACCCACTCACCACCTGCAGACAACCACCCCCTCACCACCTGCAGACAACCACACCCTCACCACCTGCAGACAACCACCCACTCACCACCTGCAGACAACCACCCACTCACCACCTGCAGACAACCACCCACTCACCACCTGCAGACAACCACACCCTCACCACCTGCAGACAACCACCCACTAACCTTCAACATTCTTCTCCATTGAGCGTGTACTCTTCTTCCTAGGCATGGGCTTTGGCAGGTCAGTCGGTTCACCGATGGTTGTGTTTTGGTATATGGCAGAGCTGGAGGGGGGTGGCTTGTCACTACCACCAGGTGTGGTACCTGGTGTCTGGCCGGGGACACTGGTAACTCCAGTAGTGGAGGGAGTGCTGGGAGGCTGGTGGACACAGGGATAGCGGACAGTGAATACACCACATACAGCCAATATACAACATTGATATGCTGTGTACATTTGGGGGGATTTAGAGGATCCTTCAGCTAAGACAGATACCATACCCATTATTGGTGTTCTCAGATGAAAACCGAATATACGTACAAACACAAACACACGCACACACACACACACACACACACACACACACACACACACACACACACACACATACACACACATACACACACACACGCACACACACACACACGCACACACACACACACACACACACACACACACACACACACACACACCTCACTGCTCTTCATCATAGAAGGTTTGTTTCCAGGCTGCAGTGATGAATGTCCAGGTAATGCACACATGTTATCATGTACACATCCAACATGAACCCAACACACACAGCCCACATGAACCCAACACACACAAGCCCACATGAACCCAACACACACATCCCACATGAACCCAACACACACAGCCCACATGAACCCAACACACACAAGCCCACACGAACCCAACACACACATCCCACATGAACCCAACACACAGCCCACATGAACCCAACACACACATCCCACATGAACCCAACACACACATCCCACATGAACCCAACACACACAGCCCACATGAACCCAACACACACATCCCACATGAACCCAACACACACAGCCCACATGAACCCAACACACACAGCCCACATGAACCAAACACACAGCCCACATGAACCCAACACACACATCCCACATGAACCCAACACACACAGCCCACATGAACCAAACACACAGCCCACATGAACCCAACACACACAAGCCCACATGAACCCAACACACAGCCAACATGAACCCAACACACACAGCCCATATGAACCAAACACACAGCCAACATGAACCCAACACACACAGCCCACATGAACCCAACACACAGCCAACATGAACCCAACACACACAGCCCACATGAACCCAACACACACAAGCCCACATGAACCCAACACACACATCCCACATGAACCCAACACACACAGCCCACATGAACCCAACACACACAAGCCCACACGAACCCAACACACATCCCACATGAACCCAACACACAGCCCACATGAACCCAACACACACATCCCACATGAACCCAACACACACATCCCACATGAACCCAACACACACAGCCCACATGAACCCAACACACACATCCCACATGAACCCAACACACACAGCCCACATGAACCCAACACACACAGCCCACATGAACCAAACACACAGCCCACATGAACCCAACACACACATCCCACATGAACCCAACACACACAGCCCACATGAACCAAACACACAGCCCACATGAACCCAACACACACAAGCCCACATGAACCCAACACACAGCCAACATGAACCCAACACACACAGCCCATATGAACCAAACACACAGCCAACATGAACCCAACACACACAGCCCACATGAACCCAACACACAGCCAACATGAACCCAACACACACAGCCCACATGAACCCAACACACAGCCAACATGAACCCAACACACACAGCCCACATGAACCAAACACACAGCCCACATGAACCCAACACACACAAGCCCACATGAACCCAACACACACATCCCACATGAACCCAACACACAAGCCTATATGAACCCAACACACACAGCCCACACGAACCCAACACACACAGCCCACATGAACCCAACACACACATCCCACATGAACCCAACACACACAGCCCACATGAACCCAACACACACATCCCACATGAACCCAACACACACAGCCCACATGAACCCAACACACACAGCCCACATGAACCCAACACACACATCCCACATGAACCCAACACACACAGCCCACATGAACCCAACACACACAGCCCACATGAACCCAACACACAAGCCCACATGAACCCAACACACACAAGCCCACATGCTACCTTGCTGGACACAGGAGGTCGCTGTATCTGCTTCTTTCCTTCCAGCATGTTACGTGCTACCATGGATGCTGCTTGGTACACAAAGTGATACTGGTCCTGTGGACATGTGCAACCGAGAACATCATGTGACAGTCATGTGCAACCAGATATAGAACCAAATACAGTGAGTGTGAATGAAGGTCATATGATAGTCATGTGCAGCCAAAAAGAAATACAGTAGATCTGAAAAGGTCATATGATGATCATGTGACAGTCATGTGATTAACACGTCTCACCTTAGCCTGTACCATTGCAGGACGCTGAGTCCTCATGGTCTTGACTATCTCGTACACACTCAGCTCCACTGATGTATCCTGAACACAATAAACAGTGGCCGTCAACAACAACAACAACAACAACAACAACAGGACAAACAACCTTATTCAGTATAATCTCCCTGAGAATATCGATGGCAATGATAGTGCCAGTCCTCCCACAGCCGGCACTGCAGTGGACCACAATGGGCACTTCCTTTCGCTGTCGGTCCTTGTGTATCACCTCGATCATCCTGATGATGGGGAAGACAGCTGTCGGCTTGAGGTGGTCTGGCCAAGCATTGTAGTGATACTGCTGGATCTTCTGTGTCTCCTGAAGGTAGAGCGAACTGACTGGTAATGGGCTGACGGGAAGTATCGGCCAAAACTGGCAGACCCTATCGAGATGCCCTTTCACACTGTTGGTGCCTTAAGTGTACTCGATGAGCTTAAAGGGTTTCAGGAAGACGCACCCACAGTGGATTGAGAGGGCTATGACACTCTTTG
>OZ026555.1:237500-242500 GCA_964020155.1 Chondrilla cf. caribensis
TCCTTCGCACACACAGAGCGAAATGCTCTATAGAGGGCCTTGTGGGAGATCTCATAGAGGGCCTTGTCGGAGATCTCATAGAGGGCCTTGTGGGAGATCTCATAGAGGGCCTTGTGGGAGACTTATCAGACAAGACTCATTATGAGGTGTACCCCAGAGCCCTTCCATGAGATCTACCGGAGTACCCTACAGCAGATCTTACAGGGAGCCCAGTGGTAGGTCAGACAAGAGGCATTTATCATTACCGAAAATGCTCTACTCCACTGCCCTGGCCACACCTTTCACCCAATGACAAGGTTCACTCTCGACTGGAACAATGGGAAGGGATTCCATGTGGACAATCTAGATCTGCCCACGATCAAGAATAACCACGCTCCATTGAAGTCTCCGGACACGAAGGCCCGAGTGGCGCGTGCGAGGGAGGCGGGCAGCACTCAAGGAGGACAGGCGATAAGACAATACACCACTGCACGTACAGGTTGACACCGACTACACACTCGTGCGCTCGCTTACAAGGTAGTATGTCCTTGAAACGATTCTTCTTCTTGTTACAAGGCAGCTTGCCACTTTCTGCTGGAAACGCGTCGGTATCCTTGTATTGCTGCGATAGTCCTTTCAACTCCTGAACAATACGGACCGCACAGGATAACCTATGTCAACAACGTGCCTGTCTCCTCGGGGTCTACATCCACTCTCTCTAACCTACCATGAACTCTTTATAGTAGCCTCCATCGGGACCCTCTCCACCATTCAAAGACTCTAACTTTTCAAAGTGGTCCAAAAACTTTCGCAGTTTATCTTCGAACGCCATATTTACCACTCTACGATATCTTCGTCCCGTCGTCGACGGATTATGCACACCATTTCCATATATAGAGCCTGCCATGTGCGGGTCAATTAGGGCGCACTGCACGCAGCTGTATATACGTATATACGTACGCATAACACCACGGGACTCCTTTATATACACATTCGTGGTTCGCTGCTTTAGACCTAGTAGGAAAACACAATAGACTGCGAGTGCTAACATGTGATTGTTGTCCAAGTTCAACTGCTATCCAAAGAATTGGAAATAGTCACCATTGAAAGTAACCAACATTCAAAAACTGTACAAAACTAGATTAATTCAGCTAGGACTATTGTCATGACTCATACAAGTGTAACCCTTGAACCTTCCTTGAACCTTCCTTGAACCTTCCTTGAGCCCTGCTCCAACAATGCTGTACCATCATCCCACTCCCTTTACAACACATTGTCATGTGATGCCATGGGAGGCCTAAACTGGTGTACCCAGCAGCTGGTCACGGAGCTCCATCAGGAGTTTCCCGAGAACATTCTTACCACGCCCATCACCTCCGTCCCCCCAGAAACTGTCATTTGAGGTGTGCTCAACAATTTCCCTCTCGCCCGTCCCCAGGAGTAGGTCCCTCAGGGGTTGGTGTTGGGTGAACTTGGCATACAAGGCAACTCGCATAACGTCCACCTTCACCTCCTCCCAGTCCTTCCTCCTCCAACGAGATCCCTGAGGCGATCGGGATATCCTGAATGCGTCTCTGGCATACTGACAGTTCTGAATGGCATCGTAGAGAGGAGTCCCAATGTACTTCTGTGCTTGGAAGTAGTTCTCCGTCGTTTCCCACCATCTATCATCAATCAAAACAGGAGATTTATAGAAGTTAGTGAATTCATAGTATGGCTCATCTTTGTTGTAAAAATGAATCGGCTGACTGTTAGTTCTGAGCGTTGATCTTGCGGGTGGTGTGTGATTCACATGGTAGTGAGAAGCTGTGGGGACAGAAGTAATTCAAAGCTATGAACAGGTTGATTGAATATAATAATCATAACCACACACTAAAACACACACACGCACACACACACACACACACACACACACACACACACACACACACACACACATACACACACAAACACACACACACACACACACACACACCATACAGGTTACTGACAGCCCTAGTTGTCATATTGAAAGTAAACTATTATTTTTGCTACATGTCAACCAACCTCCTCCAGGTCCTTGTAGCTGTTGACTGTACTGGCGTTTCAACTGCTCCTCTTTCAACTTCTCTTCATGCTCCCGTTTCAACTGCTCCTCTCTCAATTTCTCTTCACGTTCCCGTTTCAACTGCTCCTCTCTCAACTTCTCTTCACGTTCCCGTTTCAACTGCTCCTCTCTCAACTTCTCTTCACGTTCCCGTTTCAACTGCTCCTCTCTTAACTTCTCTTCACGTTCCCGTTTCAACTGCTCCTCTCTCAACTTCTCTTCACGTTCCCGTTTCAACTGCTCCTCTCTCAACTTCTCTTCACGTTCACGTTTCAACTTCTCCTCTCTCAACTTCTCTTCACGTTCCCGTTTCAACTGCTCCTCTCTCAACTTCTCTTCACGTTCCCGTTTCAACTGCTCCTCTCTCAATTTCTCTTCACGTTCCCGTTTCAACTTCTCCTCTCTCAACTTCTCTTCACGTTCACGTTTCAACTGCTCCTCTCTCAACTTCTCTTCACGTTCACGTTTCAACTGCTCCTCTTTCAACTTCTCTTCACGTTCCCGTTTCAACTTCTCCTCTCTTAACTTCTCTTCACGTTCCCGTTTCAACTGCTCCTCTCTCAACTTCTCTTCACGTTCCCGTTTCAACTGCTCCTCTCTCAACTTCTCTTCACGTTCCCGTTTCAACTTCTCCTCTCTTAACTTCTCTTCACGTTCACGTTTCAACTTCTCCTCTCTCAACTTCTCTTCACGTTCCCGTTTCAACTGCTCCTCTCTCAACTTCTCTTCACGTTCCCGTTTCAACTGCTCCTCTCTCAACTTCTCTTCACGTTCACGTTTCAACTTCTCCTCTCTCAACTTCTCTTCACGTTCCCGTTTCAACTGCTCCTCTCTCAACTTCTCTTCACGTTCACGTTTCAACTGCTCCTCTCTCAACTTCTCTTCACGTTCCCGTTTCAACTGCTCCTCTCTCAACTTCTCTTCACGTTCCCGTTTCAACTGCTCCTCTCTCAATTTCTCTTCACGTTCCCGTTTCAACTGCTCCTCTTTTAACTTCTCTTCACGTTCCAATTTCAACTGCTCCTCTCTCAATTTCTCTTCACGGTCCCGTTTCAACTGCTCCTGTTTCATTATCTCATTTTGTTGTTGAATTGTATCCGGTGTGTGTCTTAATGGTTTTCGCTCCAACTCCTCCAATGGCCTGTAGCATTCCACTTTAGCTTTCTTTTGGAGGTGTCCTTGGTCCTCAACTTCTTGCATAAATTCTGCCCCTCTTCCATATTCTGCCTCAAAACGAATACCCCTGGCTATCGGTAGTTTGGCCCTCCTACTCTCTAGGCTGGTGTCAGAGTGAAGGACACTAGAACTAATGCGTTTTGCAGATGGATGGGTCATCGAGGTTCCATGACGGGAAATCTGCACGTCCATTGGTTCACTGGACCTAGAATTACATCGATCTGATTTATTCCTGCCCAAAGGTACCGCCTTCTTCGATCTTGGGCCACTCACAGCCGAAGAAGATTCTTCAGACAACACATCACAAGGGATAACCAGAGCACTCGTGAATTTTGATGGAGGAGGTTCCTCCATCGACGAATCCTGCATCTCTTCGCCACCAGCACTGGGGTGGCCATCTTTACCCCTATCTTCTAGGCTTCGCTTTCGCTTTATACAGAGGACCATCAAAAATGTTGTCGCAACAAACAAAAACGCACACAAAACTATGAGGAAGAGAATCATACTCGATAAGTGAGTGCAGACACACTGTTGACTTTAGGATACGACATGAGCTTAATCTTGCTGGAGCGAGTCTTCTAATAAAGGTGAACAGTGCGGTTGTTCGCGGAGATTTGGGGAATTCCCTCGAAACCATCACGTGATACCCACGCGCGCAGTAAATGGCTGCTGAAGTACACACAACTAAAACTATTGGTTACTCGATCCACAGCTGCTCCAGTTATTCTGGAGATTTCGTTCCAGAGTGAGTTAACGTGTTATAAACCCAACGAGTACTTCATATACCTTCACGCTTCCTACAGTAACGTTCAGGTGAATAAGCCTCACGACTCCGCATCTCGATGGTCCTCTAATTCGACCCAACCACCACAGGTAAACTCCTCCGGGTTCATAACTGGAGTGTATATTCCCGTGTCACTGTGTGTTACTAGTATTTCAACCGATGTATCCATGTGCACTGGTAGGTTTGTTACTAAATGATACATAGTTGTTTCTCATACCTGTACATATGTCCCTCATACCTGTACATATGTCCCTCATACCTGTACATATGTCCCTCATACCTGTACATATGTCCCTCATAACTGTACATATGTCCCTCATACCTGTACATATATCCTTCATACATGTGCGTATGTCCCTCATACCTGTACATATGTCCCTCATACCTGTACATATGTCTCTCATACCTGTACATATGTCCCTCATACCTGTACATCTATCCCTTGTACACATACGTACTTGCATACATCCCTCATGTATTTACAGCTTCCACCCATGATGTATCAAACCTGTATATGCCCCCTCATACCACAGTATATTGTGTTGAGACTGGATCGTTTGGTGATTCTCAAGAGTATCACGTTTGGGAAGTACGAGCAGCCTCACGTGTGCAATGTGAAGAACATACAAGTGTTCTGTGGAGTGGACGAGGACCACATGACCCTAGTGCTGGATGAGTATGTCTGTGTGTGTATATAATATATAATACCCATATCTGTGTGTGTGTGTGTGTGGTGTGTGTGTGGTGTGTGTGTGTGTTGTGTGTGTGTTGTGTGTGTGTGTGTGTGTGTTGTGTGTGTGTGTGTGTGTTGTGTGTGTGTGAGTGTGTGTGTGTGTGTGTGTGTGTGTTTTGTGTGTGTGTGTGTGTGTGTGTGTGTGTGTGTGTGTGAGTGTGTGTGTGTGTGTGTGTGTGTGTGTGTGTGTGTGTGTGTGTGTGTGTGTGTGTGTGTGCCTACATATCAGCTTTGTTCACATG
>OZ026555.1:252500-297500 GCA_964020155.1 Chondrilla cf. caribensis
GTATGTGTGGTGTGTGTGTGTGTGGTGTGTGTGCTGTGTGTGTTTGGGTGTGCGGTGTGTGGTGTGTGTGCTGTGTGTGTTTGGGTGTGCGGTGTGTGGTGTTTGGTGTGTGTGTGTGGTGTTTGGTGTGTGTGGGTGGGCGTGTGTGTGTGTTGTGTGTTGTGTGTTGTGTATGGTGTTTGGTGTGTGTGTGTGGTGTTTGGTGTGTGTGGGTGGGCGTGTGTGTGTGTTGTGTGTTGTGTGTTGTGTATGGTGTGTGTTGTGTGTTGTGTGTTGTGTGTTGTGTGTTGTGTATGGTGTTTGGTGTGTGTTGTGTGTTGTGTGTTGTGTGTTGTGTATGGTGTTTGGTGTGTGGTGTGTGTTGTGTGTTGTGTGTTGTGTATGGTGTGTGGTGTGTGTTGTGTGTTGTGTGTTGTGTGTTGTGTGTTGTGTATGGTGTTTGGTGTGTGTTGTGTGTTGTGTGTTGTGTGTTGTGTGTTGTGTATGGTGTGTGTATGGTATTGTGTGTTGTGTGTGTGGTCCACATCTTGTCATCAGTTAGATATGTTTGTGCTTTTATTTATCTTGTGTCCAACAGATGACAAGACGCATGTACAGCTCCACCCAGGCAGGGGAGAACTTCCACCAGTCTCACTTGCCCAGTGTAAGACCAGAAGGTGCCTATGTGGTGATCAGCACTCATGAGGCAGGGACCTTCATCCACGTCAGAGACCCTCCCCAGAGCCATAGCTGGGGTATGTTACTCCTACAACATTGTGAAAAGTGTCCATTGTGATATGTACAGTTGTTGTGAGAAGTGTGATAATTGTGATGTGTGTGGTTGTGAGAAGTGTGATAATTGTGATATGTGTGGTTGTGAGAAGTGTGATGATTGTGACGTGTGGTTGTGAGGAGTGTGATAATTGTGATATGTGTGGTTGTGAGGAGTGTGATAATTGTGATGTGTGTGGTTGTGAGAAGTGTGATAATTGTGATATGTGTGGTTGTGAGAAGTGTGATGATTGTGATATGTGTGGTTGTGAGGAGTGTGATAATTGTGATATGTGTGGTTGTGAGGAGTGTGATAATTGTGATGTGTGTGGTTGTGAGAAGTGTGATGATTGTGATGTGTGGTTGTGAGGAGTGTGATAATTGTGATGTGTGTGGTTGTGAGAAGTGTGATAATTGTGATGTGTGTGGTTGTGAGGAGTGTGATAATTGTGATGTGTGTGGTTGTGAGAAGTGTGATAATTGTGATATGTGTGGTTGTGAGGAGTGTGATAATTGTGATATGTGTATTTTATTTGTTTTTTGTACGTATTGTATGATTGAACTCGGTGGTCTACTTTTGCTGTATTGTTTCCAGTCAAATGCGGGAATAATGGATCGCTGTATACTTCCGATACTTCTGCTGCATTCTTCTCTCTCTCCCTGACCAAACATTTTGTGAGTTAATAACTTTGACAGTGTAGTCGTATGTGGGTGGGTATGTCGTGTAGGTTGATGTGACTTATCGGGGGTGTGGTGTGCCTGGGTGAGTGGGAGTGTCTTCAGTGGGTGTGTTGTGTTGGTTGACTTGACATATACGTATATCGGTAGGTGTGTCATATCAGTGGGTGTGTCATGTCAGTGAGTGTGTCATGTCAGTGAGTGTGTCATGTCAGTGGGTGTGTCATATCAGTGGGTGTGTCTTATCAGTGGGTGTGTCATATCAGTGGGTGTGTCATCTGTGGGTGTGTCTTATCAGTGGGTGTGTCATGACTGTTTTACATTTGTACTGGTGGACTTGCTACTGGGTATTTTGTTGACTACTTGTTTGCCTGTAGTGTACTTTGATAGGCAATACTTCACTTTTGTGTATGTATGCTCTTGTGAGTAGTCTGTGACTGGTGAATGACGAAGTGTGTCTCTTTCTTCAGTACATGAGTTGTTTTTTGACATATCATGATTTTGTGGAAGTTCAATCTACTTCAGGAGTTTACCTGACATCCAGGGTTGTTGAAAATGGTATGCACTGTGTGTGTGTGTGTGTGTGTGTGTGTGTGTGTGTGTGTGTTTGTGTGTGTGTGTGTGTGTGTGTGTGTGTGTGTGTGCGCACGCGTGTATTTGTGTGTGTATTTGTGTTTATACTGTATTTGCAGGATACACCTTAGTGCTGTAACTGACCACATGCACACTCATTATTTGCTCAGGCCTGGATACCTACATTTCCTTTGACAATGGAGCCTATTGGGAGAGACTGCACTTTGTAGGAACTCCACCAAGTGGTGCTTGTCCGGTTAGTCATCCCATCGCCAACCACGTGTGCACGCGTACAATGTAGCATGTGGTTCTTCTGTTTCATTTCAGAGTGGAAACTGTGCCCTGAACCTCCACATGCTGGCCTCCATGTACGGTCATGCTGGGGCCAACGTGGCCATCCAGGCCCCTCTGCACCTCTCCTCTGCTCCTGGTCTCATCATAGCTCTCGGTGAGGACAAAACATGCTGCAGTCTGCAACCATTAATAGTTACGTAACAGTTGACACTTGTTACCCAATAACTATTAATAGTTATGCAACAGTTGACACTTGTTACCCAATAGCCATTTATAGTTACGTAACAGTTGACATTTGTTACCCAATAACTATTAATAGTTATGCAACAGTTGACACTTGTTACCCAATAGCCATTTATAGTTATGTAACAGTTAACACTTGTTACCTAAAAACCATTTATAGTTACATAACAGTTGACACTTGTCACTAACACAAGGGGTTAATAATCCAGATAGCCGTAGGTTGTAGTGTAACAACTAGTCCTTGTCACCAAACATGTAGAGTTTATTGTGTGGACATTTTACTTGTTGTGTGGTGTTTGTTGTTGTTTGCAGGTATGTTTGGTTCTATCCCTTTCCGCTTTGGGGCACTCAATACATCAGTGACCCTCCCCCACACCCATGTGGTTATTTCTTCTGATGGTGGACAAACGTGGAGAATTGTAAGTTTAGGGGTCTTGTGATTTACATGTGGAGATCATGTGATATTTGTGCATGGGCCAACACAGTGAAACATGTATTCAAGCTTGCTTTCCGTCCCTACCTAACTGTCCACCAAATACCCCACATCACATGAACCCCATATGTGTCTGTCTGAATATTAGTTAATAGGCTCCTGGTCATCAGATAAGAGGCATGTCACATGGACCCTGTGTCCCTTAAGAGTACATGGTTTTCTTGATCTCACAATCCCTCTCTTTGCAGCCTCAAGGTCTATCGGACCCTGGGAACTATTACTTCACCATCTTGGACTATGGGAATGCCATCGTCATTGCTGAGGGGAGGAAGCCTTCACCGAGGATGTGGTAAGGGTTTGTCTGTGTGTGTGTGTGTGTGTGTGTGTGTGTGTGTGTGTGTGTGTGTGTGTGTGTGTGTGTGTGCGTGTGTGTGTGTGTGTAGGTGTGTAGGTGTGTGTAGGTGTGTGTATAGTAGGACCTCCACTAGTGTGTGTGTATGATAAGTAACATTTTTCACTTCTTGCACATGTGAAATCTCATTTCTTGATAAATACAGGATATCGCATGATCGGGGTGGCTCGTTCAGATGCATTCTCATTGATTCTACGGATTTCATCATCCACGGGTTTGTTCCAGTACTTAATCCCTCTGACAGGAAGGCTGCTGTGATTGGTCAGAATGCACCCAGTAAAGGCACCTTTGCATATTGGAAGGTAGCCATTGTGGATGTGGCACACTATTTGGAAAGACCATGTGAGTCTCACACTTTGTCATGTGACTTTTTGTGACAATCATGTGACTGCACATGTACATGCAGGCTTGAAGGATGACTACAGCACAACACTGCTGCAGAAGAACTGTATCCTAGGACAACAGGAGCTCTTCAATATAACCAAACCTTCAAGCATGTAAGCACACCTCTGTATACTATTATGACTTGCGCACACGTACGCACATGCACACACACATGCACACACACACACACACACACACACACACACACACACACACTCGCGCGTGCACACACACACACACACACACACACAGATTGTTTTACTCGATATTATATTTTGTATTAGATGCTATAACACAGAATCTTATAGTCCTAAACCTGTCCAGACGAAGCCTTGCAATTGCTCCATCAAATATGATTTTGAATGGTATGTTCGTGTGTTGTACAATTTCAACAAAGTGTATATACATAATAATTGTACTTTGTGGAAAGTATGTACTCGCCAGTACACACACATAGGATTCCCTGGTTTATGTTACTTGGAAGTGCATAGCAACGCATAGCAACCTATGGAATACTATCACTCTTATTTGTAACAGTTTACTGTTGCTAGTTCAAAATAATGTTACAGCTGATAGTGATGGCCTGTTAATGTTACAGCTGATAGTGATGTACTGTTAATGTTACAGCTGATAGTGATGTACTGTTAATGTTACAGCTGATAGTGATGGCCTGTTAATGTTACAGCTGATAGTGATGTACTGTTAATGTTACAGCTGATAGTGATGTACTGTTAATGTTACAGCTGATAGTGATGTACTGTTAATGTTACAGCTGATAGTGATGTACTATTAATGTTACAGCTGATAGTGATGTACTGTTAATGTTATAGCTGATAGTGATGTACTGTTAATGTTACAGCTGATAGTGATGTACTGTTAATGTTACAGCTGATAGTGATGTACTGTTAATGTTACAGCTGATAGTGATGTACTGTTAATGTTACAGCTGATAGTGATGTACTGTTAATGTTACAGCTGATAGTGATGTACTATTAATGTTACAGCTGATAGTGATGTACTATTAATGTTACAGCTGATAGTGATGTACTGTTAATGTTATAGCTGATAGTGATGTACTGTTAATGTTATAGCTGATAGTGATGTACTATTAATGTTACAGCTGATAGTGATGTACTGTTAATGTTACAGCTGATAGTGATGTACTGTTAATGTTACAGCTGATAGTGATGGCCTGTTAATGTTACAGCTGATAGTGATGTACTGTTAATGTTATAGCTGATAGTGATGTACTGTTGATGTTACAGCTGATAGTGATGTACTGTTAATGTGAAGTTTTAAGTTGCCCATGGAGTTTCATGGTAAAGAAGTTTGTCTGTATATTTTACTGAGGTCTTAATTCTGGACAAACCTTCTGCCTTGTGGCACTCACGTTTGACTGTGTAACTTGCTGTTTGTAGTGCGTATGGTTGGGTGAAGAAGGAGAGTGGATCGTGTAGCAAAGTGACCTTGAACAGCTCCTTGGACAGGTCCGAGATATGCAGACCGGGAGAAACTCAGTACACCGACACTCAAGGGTGGGTGATGTTGTTGTTTGTTATTTATTGTCCCTGTTGTTGTTTACACCAAGGATCGTTGTCATGTTGTTGTCACCAGATACATCCGTGTACCAGGAGATACCTGCACAGACCAGGAGAATAAGTTGAAGAGTGTCACTAAATCATGCAAAGGTTATGAGAAAGAAGCAGGGCTTGGATGGAAGGATGTCAGCCATTTTCTGACTAAAGTGTGTTATTGTATTGCTCACTGTGTGTGTGTGTGTGTGTGTGTGTGTGTGTGTGTGTGTGTGTGTGTGTGTGTGTATGTGTAGGTGTGTGTGTGGGTGTGTGGGTGTGTGGATGCGTGGGTGTGGGTGTGTGTATGTATACGCACATGTGTTCATGCTTACATGTGTACATAGTGGCATTGTGTATTATGACACATACTACTATTGATAAACTTCATTTTGTTCACCACAGACTAGCGGAGGTGTGGCGGTGCTTGCTATATTCTGTGTCCTGGTTGTCTTGATCATTGGGTTCTTGGTTGTGTGCTTCGCAAGGAAGTGGAGATCAAAATCGTGCGTTCATTTATTCCTTGTTATCCGTTGCTTATCCTCAAATCTTTACTTCATTACCCATTTCACATCACCTTCGATACAGACTCAGTCAAGAACCTGTCAAGTACACAAGAGTACCACTCACTGATGAGTCGGATCATGAAGACAAAGGAGAAGTTGAAGATGACAAATTCTTAGAGCCATAGTCTGTTGTGATGAATCTGAAAACGCTATCATTGTTGTTGATGTTGTTGTTGTTGTTGTGTGTGTTGTGCATCATTAGGCTTAGCATCTGTCTCCGGTTTCACTGGAGATTTTTGCAGTTTTATTTTGTGTAAATAATATTGTGTGAGGGCTGAAAACCTAATTAGAGTATGGTACGTACCTCTGTGAAGTGACCGTGGTACAGAGAAGTGACTGTACACTGAGAGGTAAATGTCCATAATATTGTAAAGTGATGAATTCAACTCATCTTCCAGTAATTTCCACACAATTAGAGATAGATTCATCCTAAATATTTATACAGAAAAACCAATCTCCCCAGGAATCCCATTCAAACACAAACATAGTATACATAACAATAGGCGATATTTTGCAAGACTGCAATGTATGGGAGGTATAGGGCCGCCATTTTGTTTTTGCATCATCCCTACATGTAGAGTGCTATTTATGATGCATTATGTGCACACAGGAGAAGCCGTGGTGACAAACATAAAAATTGACATTTTTTGCTTATCACCACGAGGCCCATAGCACACTCAGGACAGTTTATATGCATCCCAAATTGCCTTGGTGAGTTTGGCACAGACACAGGGCAGCCCTTGGTGACCAGCAACGTGTGTCAAATCACCTGAGTGATCACCACAAGACATATTACACCTATATTGAAATGTACATACAAATGTATAACACTGTGCCATATGGACACCTGGGGGAATTTTTATCAGCAACTAAACCTATAATTTTTGACACCAAAAGGACCGTATTAGTTCCAGGAGTGTATCCGTGCATTTATGATGTAATAATATATAATATTATGTGCACACAGGAGAGGCTGTGGTGACAAGCATAAATTGACATTTTTTGTTTGTCACTACGATGCCCATAGCACACTCAGGATGGTTTGTATGCATCCCATATTGTGTGGGTGGGTTTGGCACGGACACTGGGCAGCCCTTGGTGACTACCAATGGAATGCAAACTTACCTGAGTGATCACCACAAGGCGTATTACACTATTGGAATGCACGTACAAAGTATATGCATTATTATATGTGGGATATGGACAGTGGGGAGAATTTTGATCAGCAACAAAGCCTATTATTACTGTTATCAAAGAGACCAGCAATAAAAAAATTCATTTTTAGCTAGTCACCACGAGGCCTATAGAACACTTTGGAGGGTGTGCATGCATTGAAATTTGTGTTGAGTGGTTGATGTGGTCACTGGGCAGCTTGTGGTAACCAACAACAAAATGTGAAATTCCCTGACCAGTCACCCAGAGGTCTACATCATATCCATTGGAATGTACATACTAATGTATATTATGCATCATGTGGACAATAGGGTGTTTTTTGACTGGCGAGAAAACACATCTTTTTGTCACTAAAGCTTTCGCACCACCTCCAGGAGAGTGCACATACATCAGTATTTGCTCTATGATCCATCACATGGACACCAGAGTGACCGTGGTGACCAGCGATAAAATTTGACATTACCAAACTTAGCTGGGAGTGTGTATTAAGATATGAAGCAATTCCCATCTCCATATGTGGCCTGTAACCATATCTACATTCGGAGGTGATTCATGTTTTTTCATCTTATGGGAGAGTATAGGAGAAAAAACGCTAAGCACCTTTTTGCATAACTCATGGGAGAGTGGGCATGTCAACTTGATACTCACACCAGACCTAGCTGGGAGTGTGTATTAAGACATGAAGCAATTCCCATCTCCATATGTGGCCTGTAACCATATCTACATTCAGAGGTGCTTAATGTTTTTTCAATGTATGGGAGAGTACGTATAGGAGAAAAAAACGCTAAGCACCTTTTTGCATAACTCATGGGAGAGTGGGCGTGTCAACCTGATATTTACACCATACTTAGCTGGGAGTATGTACTAACATATGAAGCAATTCCCATCTCCATATGTGGCCTGTAACCATATCTACATTCGGAAGTGCTTAATGTTTTTTCAATGTATGGGAGAGTATAGGAGAAAATAACGCTAAGCACCTTTTTACATAACTCATGGGAGAGTGGGCATGTCAACCTGATACTTACACCAGACCTAGCTGAGAGCATGTACTAACATATGAAGCAATTCCCATCTCCATATGTGGCCTGTAACCATATCTACATTCGGAGGTGCTTAATGTTTTTTCTATTTATGGGAGAGTATAGGGAAAAAAAAGCGCTAAGCACCTTTTTGCATAACTCATGAGAGAGTGGGCGTGTCAACCTGATATTTACACCAGTCCTTGCTGGGAGTGTGTATTAAGGTAAGAAGCAATTCCCATCTCTATATGTGGCCTTGTAACCATATCTACATTCGGAAGTGCTTAATGTTTTTTCAATGTATGGGAGAGTATAGGAGAAAATACGCTAAGCACCTTTTGATATAACTCATGGGAGAGTGGGCGTGTCAACCTGATATTTTAACAGACCTAGAGGGGAGCATGTACTAACATATGAAGCAATTCCCATCTTCATATGTGGCCTGTAACCATATCTATTCTACAATCGAAGGTGCTTAATGTTCTTTCAATGTATGGGAGAGTATAGAAGAAAATATGTTAGGCACCTTTTTGCATAACTCATGGGAGAGTGGGCGTGTCAACCTGATATTTACACCAGACCTAGCCATATCCATATATAAGTGTAATACGCCTTGTGGTGATCACCTAAGCAATTTGAGATTTCTTTGGCTGGTCACCAAGGGCTACCTAGTGTCCATACCAAACTCACCAACTCAATTTCGGAAGCATTATGATTGTCCTGAGTGCGCTATAAGCCTCGTGGTGACAAGCAAAAAAATGTCAATTTTTTGAGTTGTCACCACGGCCTCTCCTGTGTGCACGTGAGGCATCATAGCTGAAATACGAATGCACAGACACACTCCTGGACCTAGTAGCTACCTTTTGATAGCAAAAAAGATGCATTTTGATGTCGACCAAAATTTCCCCCCAGTGCCACATATAATAAAATATATATACTTTGTATGTACATTCATATATGCGTGTAATACGCCTTGTGGTGATCACCTAAGCAATTTGAGATTTCTTTGCTAGTCACCAAGGGCTACCCAGTGTCCATGCCAAACTCACCAACTCAATTTCGGAAGCATTATGATTGTCCTGAGTGCGCTATAAGCCTCGTGGTGACAAGCAAAAAAATGTCAATTTTTTGAGTTGTCACCACGGCCTCTCCTGTGTGCACGTTATGCATCATAGCTGAAATCCGAATGCATAGACACACTCCTGGACCTAGTAGCTACCTTCTGATAGCAAAAAAGATGCATTTTGATGTCGACCAAAATTTCCCCCCAGTCCCACATATAATAATATGCATATACTTTGTATGTACATTCATATATGCATGTAATACGCCTTGTGGTGATCACCTAAGCAATTTGAGATTTCTTGGCTGGTCACCAAGGGCTACCCAGTGTCCATGCCAAACTCACCATCTCAATTTCGGAAGCATTATGATTGTCCTGAGTGCGCTATAAGCCTCGTGGTGACAAGCAAAAAAATGTCAATTTTTTGAGTTGTCACCACGGCCTCTCCTGTGTGCACGTAATGCATCATAGCTGAAATCCGAATGCACATAAACACTCCTGGACCTAGTAGCTACCTTTTGATAGCAAAAAGATGCATTTTGATGTCGACCAAAATTTCCCCCCAGTGCCACATATAATAATATGTATATACTTTGTATGTACATTCATATATGCGTGTAATACGCCTTGTGGTGATCACCTAAGCAATTTGAGATTTCTTTGCTAGTCACCAATGGCTACCCAGTGTCCATGCCAAACTCACCAACTAAATTTCGGAAGCATTATGATTGTCCTGAGTGCGCTATAAGCCTCGTGGTGACAAGCATAAAAAATGTCAATTTTTTGAGTTGTCACCACGGCCTCTCCTGTGTGCACGTGATGCATCATAGCTGAAATACGAATGCACAGACACACTCCTGGACCTAGTAGCTACCTTCTGATAGCAAAAAAGATGCATTTTGATGTCGACCAAAATTTCCCCCCAGTGCCACATATAATAAAATATATATACTTTGTATGTACATTCATATATGCGTGTAATACGCCTTGTGGTGATCACGTAAGTAATTTGAGATTTCTTTGCTAGTCTCCAAGGGCTACCCAGTGTCCATGCCAAACTCACCAACTAAATTTCGGAACCATTATGATTGTCCTGAGTGCGCTATAAGCCTCGTGGTGACAAGCAAAAAAATGTCAATTTTTTGAGTTGTCACCACGGCCTCTCCTGTGTGCACGTGATGCATCATAGCTCAAATCCGAATGCACAGACACACTCTTGGACCTAGTACCTACCTTTTGAAAGAAAAAAGGTTCATAGGGTTAGGGTTAGGGTTAGGGAGAGTATAGGATAAAAAACCGCTAAGCACCTTTTTGCATAACTCATGGGAGAGTGGGCGTGTCAACCTGATATTTACACCAGACTTAGCTGGGAGAATGTACTAACATATGAAGCAATTCCCATCTCCATATGTGGCCTGTTACCCTAGCTACAGTCGGAGGTGCTTAATGTTTTTTCAATGTATGGGAGAGTATAGGAGAAAAAATGCTAAGCACCTTTTTGCATAGCTCATGGGAGAGTGGGTGTGTCAACCTGATATTTACACCAGACATAGCTGGGAGAATGTACTAACACATGAAGCAATTCCCATCTCCATATGTGGCCTGTAACCATATCTACATTCGGAGGTGCTTAATGTTTTTTCAATGTATGGGAGAGTATATGTAGGAGAAAAAAACGCTAAGCACCTTTTTGCATAACGCATGGGAGAGTGGGCGTGTCAACCTGATATTTACACCAGACTTAGCTGGGAGCATGTACTAACATATGAAGCAATTCCCATCTCCATATGTGGCCTGTAACCATATCTACATTCGGAGGTGCTTAATGTTTTTTCAATGTATGGGAGAGTATAGGAGAAAAAAACGCTAAGCACCTTTTTGCATAACGCATGGGAGAGTGGGCGTGTCAACCTGATATTTACACCATACTTAGCTGGGAGCATGTACTAACATATGAAGCAATTCCCATCTCCATATGTGGCCTGTAACCATATCTACATTCGGAGGTGCTTAATGTTTTTTCAATGTATGGGAGAGTATAGGAGAAAAAAACGCTAAGCACCTTTTTGCATAACGCATGGGAGAGTGGGCGTGTCAACTTGATATTTTGAGCAGACCTAGCTGGGAGCATGTACTAACATATGAAGCAATTCCCATCTCCATATGTGGCCTGTAACCATATCTACATTCGGAGGTGCTTAATGTTTTTTCATTGTATGGGAGAGTATAGGAGAAAAAAACGCTAAGCACCTTTTTGCATAACGCATGGGAGAGTGGGCGTGTCAACTTGATATTTTGAGCAGACCTAGCTGGGAGCATGTACTAACATATGAAGCAATTCCCATCTCCATATGTGGCCTGTAACCATATCTACATTCGGAGGTGCTTAATGTTTTTTCAATGTATGGGAGAGTATAGGAGAAAAAACGCTAAGCACCTTTTTGCATAACTCATGGGAGAGTGGGCGTGTCAACTTGATATTTACACCAGACCTAGCTGGGAGCATGTACTAACATATGAAGCAATTCCCATCTCCATATGTGGCCTGTAACCATATCTACATTCGGAGGTGCTTAATGTTTTTTCATTGTATGGGAGAGTATAGGAGAAAAAAATGCTAAGCACCTTTTTGCATAACTCATGGGAGAGTGGGCATGTCAACCTGATATTTACATCAGACCTAGCTGGGAGCATGTACTAACATATGAAGCAATTCCCATCTCCATATGTGGCCTGTAACCATATCTACATTCGGAGGTGCTTAATGTTTTTTCAATGTATGGGAGAGTATATGTAGGAGAAAAAAACGCTAAGCACCTTTTTGCATAACTCATGGGAGAGTGGGCGTGTCAACTTGATATTTTGAGCAGACCTAGCTGGGAGCATGTACTAACATATGAAGCAATTCCCATCTCTATATGTGGCCTGTAACCATATCTACATTCGGAGGTGCTTAATGTTTTTTCAATGTATGGGAGAGTATAGGAGAAAAAAACGCTAAGCACCTTTTTGCATAACTCATGGGAGAGTGGGCGTGTCAACCTGATATTTACACCAGACTTAGCTGGAAGTATGTACTAACATATGAAGCAATTCCCATCTCCATATGTGGCCTGTAACCATATCTACATTCGGAGGTGCTTAATGTTTTTTCAATGTATGGGAGAGTATAGGAGAAAAAACGCTAAGCACCTTTTTGCATAACGCATGGGAGAGTCGGCGTGTCAACCTGATATTTACACCAGACCTAGCTGGGAGCATGTACTAACATATGAAGCAATTCCCATCTCCATATGTGGCCTGTAACCATATCTACATTCGGAGGTGCTTAATGTTTTTTCAATGTATGGGAGAGTATAGGAGAAAAAACGCTAAGCACCTTTTTGCATAACTCATGGGAGAGTGGGCGTGTCAACTTGATATTTACACCAGACCTAGCTGGGAGCATGTACTGACATATGAAGCAATTCCCATCTCCATATGTGGCCTGTAACCATATCTACATTCGGAGGTGCTTAATGTTTTTTCAATGTATGGGAGAGTATAGGAGAAAAAACGCTAAGCACCTTTTTGCATAACGCATGGGAGAGTCGGCGTGTCAACCTGATATTTACACCAGACTTAGCTGGGAATATGTACTAACATATGAAGCAATTCCCATCTCCATATGTGGCCTGTAACCATATCTACATTCGGAGGTGCTTAATGTTTTTTCATTGTATGGGAGAGTATAGGAGAAAAAAACGCTAAGCACCTTTTTGCATAACGCATGGGAGAGTGGGCGTGTCAACCTGATATTTACACCAGACTTAGCTGGGAGCATGTACTAACATATGAAGCAATTCCCATCTCCATATGTGGCCTGTAACCATATCTACATTCGGAGGTGCTTAATGTTTTTTCAATGTATGGGAGAGTATAGGAGAAAAAACGCTAAGCACCTTTTTGCATAACTCATGGGAGAGTGGGCGTGTCAACTTGATATTTTGAGCAGAACTAGCTGGGAGCATGTACTGACATATGAAGCAATTCCCATCTCCATATGTGGCCTGTAACCATATCTACATTCGGAGGTGCTTAATGTTTTTTCAATGTATGGGAGAGTATATGTACGGTACGGATCAAAAAAAACTAAACGTTACCGGATAAAAGTTACCTGTTAATACGGTAACAGTTAACGCTTTTCGGTTAAAAGTTACCTGATTTCAGGTAACCGTTAACCGATAACCGTTAACGGATAACCGTCAATGGTACGTTATAAATTTTTAATCGTTGAAAATTAAGGTCTTAAAATATCGAAGGCGAGTGTTTGAGCAACGATTCAAAAGCACAAAAGGCATGGGAACATCTCTCCGTCTTCCTGGATCTAGTAGACCGACTCTTCGACGGATCGTTCGTGAGTTACGCAATTCGCAGCTGTTATTTAGTAATATAGGCTTGCGTACCAATGATTACGCAATGAAAAAACTACCGGTAACGGTTAACGGATAACGGTTAACCGTTAACTGTTAACTGAAAAACGGTAAAGGAGATTACCGTTTGGTTTTTTTTGAACCGTACTGTAGGAGAAAAAAACGCTAAGCACCTTTTTGCATAACGCATGGGAGAGTGGGCGTGTCAACCTGATATTTACACCAGACTTAGCTGGAAGTATGTACTAACATATGAAGCAATTCCCATCTCCATATGTGGCCTGTAACCATATCTACATTCGGAGGTGCTTAATGTTTTTTCAATGTATGGAAGAGTATAGGAGAAAAAACGCTAAGCACCTTTTTGCATAACGCATGGGAGAGTCGGCGTGTCAACCTGATATTTACACCAGACTTAGCTGGGAATATGTACTAACATATGAAGCAATTCCCATCTCCATATGTGGCCTGTAACCATATCTACATTCAGAGGTGCTTAATGTTTTTTCATTGTATGGGAGAGTATAGGAGAAAAAAACGCTAAGCACCTTTTTGCATAACTCATGGGAGAGTGGGCGTGTCAACCTGATATTTACACCAGACCTAGCTGAGAGCATGTACTAACATATGAAGCAATTCCCATCTCCATATGTGGCCTGTAACCATATCTACATTCGGAGGTGCTTAATGTTTTTTCAATGTATGGGAGAGTATAGGAGAAAAAACGCTAAGCACCTTTTTGCATAACTCATGGGAGAGTGGGCGTGTCAACCTGATATTTACACCAGACCTAGCTGAGAGCATGTACTGACATATGAAGCAATTCCCATCTCCATATGTGGCCTGTTACCCTAGCTACAGTCGGAGGTGCTTAATGTTTTTTCAATGTATGGGAGAGTATAGGAGAAAAAATGCTAAGCACCTTTTTGCATAGCTCATGGGAGAGTGGGTGTGTCAACCTGATATTTACACCAGACTTAGCTGGGAATATGTACTAACATATGAAGCAATTCCCATCTCCATATGTGGCCTGTAACCATATCTACATTCGGAGGTGCTTAATGTTTTTTCAATGTATGGGAGAGTATAGGAGAAAAAACGCTAAGCACCTTTTTGCATAACTCATGGGAGAGTGGGCGTGTCAACTTGATATTTTGAGCAGACCTAGCTGGGAGCATGTACTGACATATGAAGCAATTCCCATCTCCATATGTGGCCTGTAACCATATCTACATTCGGAGGTGCTTAATGTTTTTTCAATGTATGGGAGAGTATATGTAGGAGAAAAAAACGCTAAGCACCTTTTTGCATAACGCATGGGAGAGTGGGCGTGTCAACTTGATATTTTGAGCAGACCTAGCTGGGAGCATGTACTAACATATGAAGCAATTCCCATCTCCATATGTGGCCTGTAACCATATCTACATTCGGAGGTGCTTAATGTTTTTTCAATGTATGGGAGAGTATAGGAGAAAAAACGCTAAGCACCTTTTTGCATAACGCATGGGAGAGTCGGCGTGTCAACCTGATATTTACACCAGACTTAGCTGGGAATATGTACTAACATATGAAGCAATTCCCATCTCCATATGTGGCCTGTAACCATATCTACATTCAGAGGTGCTTAATGTTTTTTCATTGTATGGGAGAGTATAGGAGAAAAAAACGCTAAGCACCTTTTTGCATAACTCATGGGAGAGTGGGCGTGTCAACCTGATATTTACACCAGACCTAGCTGAGAGCATGTACTAACATATGAAGCAATTCCCATCTCCATATGTGGCCTGTAACCATATCTACATTCGGAGGTGCTTAATGTTTTTTCAATGTATGGGAGAGTATAGGAGAAAAAACGCTAAGCACCTTTTTGCATAACTCATGGGAGAGTGGGCGTGTCAACCTGATATTTACACCAGACCTAGCTGAGAGCATGTACTGACATATGAAGCAATTCCCATCTCCATATGTGGCCTGTAACCATATCTACATTCGGAGGTGCTTAATGTTTTTTCAATGTATGGGAGAGTATAGGAGAAAAAACGCTAAGCACCTTTTTGCATAACTCATGGGAGATGCTATGTGCCATGTGCCATACGGACACATGGGAGAATTTTCATCAGTAACAAAACCTATCATTTTTGTTATTAAAAGGAGCGTATAAGTTCAAGGAGTGCTTCCGTACATTCGTATTAGATCTATGATGCATTTTGTGCACACAGGAGAGGCTGTGGTGACAAGCATAAAAATTGACATTTTTTGCTTGTCACCACGAGGCCCATAGCACACTCAGAACGGTGTGTATGCATCCCAAATTTTGTTGGTGAGTTTGGCACGGACACTGGGCAGCCCTTGGTGACCAGCAACGTGATGTAAAATCACCTGAGTGATCACCACAAGGTGCATTACACTTATATTGAAATGTACATACAAATGTATAATGCTATTTGCCATATGGACACATGGGAGAATTTTCATCAGCAACAAAACCTATCATTTTTGTTATCAAAAGGACCGTATTAGTTCAAGGAGTGTGTCCCAACATTCGTATTAGATCTATGATGCATTTTGTGCACACAGGAGAGGCTGTGGTGACAAGCATAAAAATTGTCATTTTTTTGCTTGCCACTATGAGGCCTATAACACACTCTGGTTTGTTCGTATGCATCTAAAAATGTGTTGGTGAGTTTGGCACGGACACTGGGCAGCCCTTGGTGACCAGCAATGGTGTGTGAAATTACCTGAGTGATCACCACAAGACGTATTACACTAATATTGAAATGTACATACAAATGTATAATGCTATGTGCCATATGGACACATGGGAGAATTTTCATCAGCAACAAAACCTATCATTTTTGTTATCAAAAGGACCGTATTAGTTCAAGGAGTGTGTCCGTACATTCGTATTACATCTATGATGCATTTTGTGCACACAGGAGAGGCTGTGGTGACAAGCATAAAAATTGACATTTTTTTGCTTGTCACCACGAGGCCCATAGCACACTCAGGACGGTTTGTATGCATCCCAAATTTTGTTGGTGAGTTTGGCATGGACACTGGGCAGCCCTTGGTGACCAGCAATGGTGTGTGAAATTACCTGAGTGATCACCACAAGACGTATTACACTTATAATGAAATGTACATACATATGTATAATGCTATGTGCCATATGGACACATGGGAGAATTTTCATCAGCAACAAAACCTATCATTTTGTTATCAAAAGGACCGTATTAGTTCAAGGAGTGTGCCCGTAAATTCGTATTAGATCTATGATGCATTTTGTGCACACAGGAGAGGCTGTGGTGACAAGCATAAAAATTGACATTTTTTGCTGGTCACCTCCAGACCTGTAGCACATCCAGGAAGGTGTTCATGCATCAGTATTTGTGCTGTTAAGTTTGATATGAACAACGGGCAGCCTTTGGTGTCCAGCAACAAAATGTAATAATACTTTACAGGTCACCACAAGGTCTATTGCGCCTCCACTGAAATGTGGATGTATTACCATAATATTTCTCATGGGCACAGGGGAAGCTGTGATAACCAGCAACAATACCAATATTGTTGGTCAGCACCAGATCTCCAGTACCTCAGGAGGGTGTATCAGACACCGGAAAGGCATAAAAGTTTAAAATTTTCTTGCTGGTGCGATGATCGCAAAAATGGATCTAGCTAACTCGACATTTACCCATGGACACCCATGCACACGTGCTTATTGATACAACATTGAGGTGGCTTCTTCGTGTAAGCCTCATAAAATGTATGTACATATGTGTGCGTGTATATAAGTACGTATACGTTAGTATGTGTGTATACATTATTATGTATTCTCATAGGTTAGGGGGAATTTCCTCGCGTCAACGTATTCTACAATTTCATGGATGAAGATTGGTTTAAGGTCACGTTCGTCTATCGTACTGATGGTTGTAAGAGCGATAGCCAATCTGTCTACTTGGTGGGAGACTTTTGTGGGTGGAAAGTCGACGAAGATTACAGAATGAACACTTGTGAAGAAGGCTATGTTGTGACGGTACCCTTGCAAGAAGGATTTTACAAGTACAAGTTCCTGGTTGACAGCAAATGGATAACGGACGAACAATGCCCGCACAGGGACAATTCAACATTCAATAACTCCATCATTTTCGTTCACATGGACCCGAACGTGTTTGGAATTCGTCCACAGAATCCTCCGTTTAGAGAATACCACCGACCAAATTCGCGGAATGGCGGCCACTTTAAAGTGTTTTGTCCGTCAATTCCCGATTCGCTACTTGCCTGGGGCGTGATGCAGCGTCAGGTTTACGTGTATTTACCCCCCAGCTACTCCAGCGCTGACAGCAATGGTCGACGGTATCCGGTAGTGTATGCTCATGATGGACAGAACCTGTTCTCCACTCCAGGCACCCATGGAGGGCCCGTGTGTGGCGGTATGTACATGGATGCCAAGATTGACCATTTTTGGAACCTGGGACTGATTCCAGAATTCATCCTAGTTGCCATTCCAAATTCGGATTTCGTTTGCATTGGAAACAGAAAGCGGGAATATTGTCCACCCATACTTATATCCACGGCAGAGTCCCCCTATGTCAAGTATGTAGTCTCTGTGGTGAAGCCGCTCGTGGACAGCGAGTTCAGAACGCTTACATCTCCTGCAAACACAATTGTGATGGGGTCCTCCATGGGTGGTCTCCTTGCGTTCAACATGGTGTATGTGTTGCCTGAGGTATTCGGGTGTGCCTTGTGCCTGTCACCCTCATTTTGGTACACGGACAAAACTGACTGCACCACATACGATTTGGTGAGAAACTTTAAAAGTGATTGTCGTTTATACATCGACTCGGGAGACTCCCATGGCGACAACATGTACGAGACCAGAGAAATGGCCGACACACTGGAACAATGTGGGTGGAAGAGCGGGGAGGATTATGTGTACTATCTGGATGTTGGAAGCAGTGCCAGGTATGACGGTATAACACACTGTGAAAACGTGTGGAAAGAGAGGCTGGAGCAAGCCCTGAAGTTTGCCTTCAGATGCTGAATTCATTGCATTAATCCTGAGATACAATGGAACTATTTTGACAGACATTGTGCTATGCAAAACAAAATACAAGTGTTATGTTTCATTGTTTGTCCCTTCTGTCTTGATTGTCTGTTCTTTTCCCCTTAATAATGTTTTCTTCTTGTCCATGAGTTCCAAGTACTCCTTCTTCAAATCTAACAGTTTTGCCTGCATCGTGGCCAGCTGGCAGGCATAGGAAGCAGCTGTGGTATAGATTGAGCTTGCACATATAAACAAGGTCTAGGTCACCCACCACATACAAACATGTCAACATTAGTGTGCTAGGCACCTTGAATGAAGTTCTTCTGAGACTTTCTCAAGTGAGGGGAGACCAGAACACCAAACCACAGTAAAGGGTCTTTGGTGCTCCTCGCTGACTGGTCCTTCTCATCAGAAGTCACTGTTCCCTGCTTCACTTCCTCCACTCCAGCTGGTGCGTGTCCTCGCTTCCTCAACATCACATCGGGATGGTCCTTCTGCGAAGAAACTGCATGGAAAGAGTATATAATAACACAATGGGAAGAGTATATAATAACGCCATAGAGGTTATTGCAGCATGGAATCAAATTATTGCAACACAAATATAACTTCTTGCAACATGCAAGGAAGCTTCTGTGTGAATTGTGAATGTGTACACGTGATTGCACCTGTTGATCCATCATGTTTGATGTGATGGAAGTCAAAGACAGTGGATTTGTCTGAGGGATTGGGAGCCCCCGAGTGGCCATGTTCACTGTTCTCCACTGATACGTGAGATTGAGCAGTCATAGTTGCATCGTACTGTAACTGACTCACAGCACCTACACCCATAGCGTACCTAGCTTGAGTTAACGCGAAGTAGCCCTAAATGTATAGAAACACGAGTACAACAATCACTTCATCTCTCCTACTTTCATGCTCGTGAAGGTATATTATAATAATAATCGGACCTACTTCACTTGCGTTGACAGCATATTTTCTCCTTATATCTTCGAGCTCCTTCAATACTTGGAAGTAACTTACAGCAACATCGTCCAGTCTTTCGCAAATTCTTGTAAGAGCAGCCATTTTATGGTTCCAAGCTGATCACATGATAGCTCGTGATCAGCTGGTTGCTTGGAAACTCAACAAAATGGCTGCAACTCTGCAAAAGATACAGGAACTTTTATCAACGCATCAATCTCATCAACCAAGTGTCTTGACTTTTCAACACGAAGTGGAAGTTTTACTCGAAGATATTGGCAAGATAAAATCCAAACGACTGTGAGCTGTTTGTTTTTGCTGCAAACATTTCCCGATGTTAACCTGTTCGAACCTGCGGGCTACTTTCAATATTATCTCATTTTTCGACAACATTCAGAGCTAGGAGTACCTTTAATTTATGGCACAAATATGATTCCAAGGTGTGCAGTGTCCTATTGGCAGAGAAAGTGGTGAACTGTGGAGAACGGCTGTTTCAAGCTAAAGTGAAGTCCGACAATTGATAGTTTGTGAACTGTTCGTGAGTTTTTAATCCTTTCTAGGAGTTTCAAATAGCACAAGATGTGTGCTATGGATGGCTACTAATGAAGCATGATATCATTAAGGAGGGTAAGTGTGGTGACGAAGAATGCTTTGCAGTGGAGGAAGGGCTGCTTAGACCGCTGGTGAGTGAACCTCCATACTGTCCTCTAGAAGTGTGAGACCATCTTTATGGTTTGATATGTCGATTTCTCACTTGCAGTAGTGCATGTATTCTACACCAGTGTGATCTGTTGTGTGTTGACTTCATTTTCCCCTGTTCTTCAGTTGTTGGCCACTATTGGATACTGCCTAGTTGTGTATCATAGAATAAGGGGATATAGTATCAGTAATGAGGTGTGTGTGTGTGTGTGTGTGTGTGTGTGTGTGTGTGTGTGTGTGTGTGTGTGTGTGTGTGTGTGTGTGTGTGTGTGTACATTTGTGTGTGTGTGTTTGTGTGTGTGTCTGTGTGCGTGTGTATACGTGTGTGTGACAGACTGTTTCATTCCCACTTCTACTACCCCATGTACATATTATCCCAACCTAGGGCTTAAGGATGGGTGCTTTGGCTCTGCAGTTGCTAGAAAGAGTCACCAAAACGGCTGTAAAGCAAGAAAAGTTCTTCCAGATATTGTACAATGGTTGGACTGTACTGGCATAGGTAGTGTGCTGTTGTCACCTGTCTGTTCCTATGTAGGGAACGCCCTGACCCACATGCTCTCAGTTGTGCTGATGAGAGCTGATCGGCACAAACAGATCTTGGAGTATCTCCTATGGGGAGCAGTCACCATGGAGACCTGTATCCCACTGATGACGGCTGACTACCTCCCCCTGCGCACAGGGCTGTACTGTGCTGTCTGCAAGTGCTACTTCCTCTTGGGGGAGCCTAACAGGGCCGAGGCCTTTGCTAGGAAGGCACTGGGCAAGGTCAGCGAGCTGGTGCAGTTGCAGAACAAGAGTACCACTCCTCAGACACCTCAGTCTGAAAGGGCTTACAAGGAAGCTGCCGTGAAGGTGTGTGTTGTAAGAGGGGGTACATGCGCTCTGTGTACCTACGTACACAGGGTAGTCATGAAGTACTCTGCACTGCACTATAGCTTGGCATGATAGTGTTCAAGAGGACCGTGTTCGAATCAAGGAAGAAGACCAGGTCCATACTGAGGAACAAGGCCAGACCACCACTGAAGGACATATTAAGTGTAATGAAATGGGCTCTGTACACTTTCATGTACTGTAATCTACGTATGCTGTATGTGTGTATGTATGTAGTATGATCGCATGACTATCACACTGTACATTTGAATAATCACGTGACTGTCACACACTATACACAAATGGATGATCATATGGCTGACATACTGTATATCTGTACACGACTGTCACATGTTTCACTTCCTTTGTGGACAATTACAGTATATGGGATCTCTGTAGTATACTTAATTGCATCAAATGTCTCTCTATTTTTATTGTACACACATACATACATATGCACATAGGCACATACGTGCATTTGTACTTTTGTATGTATGTAGCTGTGTTCTCTCTTGGTTGCAGACTGCCTGGCCGAGAGCACCAACTGAAAAACTTCTGTCTGAAATGTTCAGTGGAAAATCGGCTTACTTCCAAGCTATTTTGACAGCTCTTGAAGACCCCTCCCACCAGAGGGCGGAGCAATCACCTCCCCAGCCCACCAATACCGATTTAGACGTTGATACCTACCTTGAGGTCCACCTGGAGCTGGTGACTGCAGGAGCCGATATTGCAATGAAGTGTCTGGTCACGGGTGGGGGAGAAGGGAAGGACTCGGGATCCAGTATCAGCCCACAGCTGTCACTAGAAGGGTCTCTTATGGACATGAGTGTACAAGGTCTGCACATGAGACAACAGTATATGGTGCTTCCTCTACTAACTTAAGTATACTAATTGGCCATATTGTGTGTGTGTGTGTGTGTGTGTGTGTGTGTGTTGTGATACTTGATACTTCTTACATATATCATCCATTTATACATACGTGCATATGTACATGTTTCCTGTCATTGATTTCCATATATGTATGCATACGTACGTACTTCCTGTTATATAATTTCACACGCACTTCCTGCTGACCATTTTACTTGGACTTCCTGTTGCACAACCTCCATTCTTTGCGGTTTCAGGTGAAGACACAGTGCCGGTCAGCAGTGTGGTGCACTTTGTACACCTACTCCACTCCTACGAATACACGGAGGCATACTCACTCTTGTATGAACACTTGTACCATGTACTCAAGGTACCCATGTCTTATCACACCAGTGGTGTAGTTGATGCTGTTAGCCATCATGACTGTCTCTCACATACATACGTATGTAGGATTGTGAAGCTGTTCCCCTCAAGTGTCACCTGAAGGTCTTGGAGATTGTCAAGAGAATGGACTACCTGAAGCACCTCAAGCTGGAGGCCCAGTTCGTGTCACAGGAGACCAGTTCGGCCTTCCTTGGTGAACTGGTAGACACAGCAGAGCTCCTCACATCCTGTCTGGACCTGCCCATACTGGAGGTACTGCACATACCTATGTACTGTAGGTACATACCTATGTACGTAGATGAATACTACATCTGCTGTAGTTGTGGTGTTCTAGCTATGTTATCAGTGCAAACTCGATTCATACATAATGTTTCTCTATACTCTGCACACACATACATACGTATATACATACTTATCTCACAGAACACTCTATACATAATAGTCAGGATTAACTGGTTGTTTGACAACAGGCGCATAGGCTTGTAGCATACCCTGTACACACTGTCTCATAGCATACCCTGTACACACTGTCTCATGGCATACCCTGTACACACTTGTCTCATAGCATACCCTGTACACACTGTCTCATGGCATACCCTGTACACACTTGTCTCATAGCGTACCCTGTACACACTGTCCCATAGCATACCCTGTACACACTGTCCCATAGCATACCCTGTACACACTGTCTCATGGCATACCCTGTACACACTTGTCTCATAGCGTACCCTGTACACACTGTCCCATAGCATACCCTGTACACACTGTCTCGTGGCATACCCTGTACACACTGTCCCATAGCATACCCTGTACACACTGTCTCATGGCATACCCTGTACACACTTGTCTCATAGCGTACCCTGTACACACTGTCCCATAGCATACCCTGTACACACTGTCTCATAGCATACCCTGTACACACTGTCTCATAGCATACCCTGTACACACTGTCTCATGGCATACCCTGTACACACTTGTCTCATAGCGTACCCTGTACACACTGTCTCATAGCATACCCTGTACACACACATGCATCTCCCTATACATTACAGAGTGAACATGATCTGTTGAGAAGTGCCTCGACATTCCTTTGGGAGCAGTCAGTCTTGTTCTTCAACGGAGTGACGTCTCACCATAGTGAGGGGTGCTACTCTGTCAACTGTCATCCGCTGAAGAAAAGGGTATGTACGTACCTTGTGCACATACTGCTATAGTACATACGTACATATGTGTGTATCCTGAATGTGTATGTACGTACATCTGAGTATGTATCATATGTAGAATGATGAATACATAGGGATACGTAAAGTGCACCTGTGTGTTTACAACATGTTGAGAACACACACACATGCACACACACACACATACGTACACACACACACACACACACACACACACACACACACACACACACACACACACACACACACACAAGCACACAAAAAATAAAAACCTATCCTCTCTGCTCTGTACAGCTGCTCCATCTCTTATCTCTGCTCCACAATTTACTGAATGCCCTCAATGCCTGGTCCACTGATGTGCAGGCAGTAGGCGAGGTCACCCTCAAGTTGGTGTACCTATTGGAAAACAAGGCAACAGCAATGAGACCAGATCTTTCCGTAAGCTACTCCACAGGTCCTCAGAATTCTGCTACTTGCATGATTGTCCATAGTAGTTGTGGTGAAGTATGTACATGTGTACGTACGTATGTACTGTACGTACTGTGTGTAGTGTAGGTACTGTGTGTAGTGTAGGTACTGTATATGTATTATATATGATATGGTCTCTCCTCATCATTGTATGTAATGGTGTGTTTTGTGTCTGATGTTACACCATGTCTGCTACTTGCCTCATGACACTGCCTGCGTACACAGAAAGTATGTGTGTGATCCTCATGTCCTCCAGGAGTATGACACTGCAGGGGTTGATAGGGGGTTGCTGAAGTGTCTCAGTTTTGACAGAGGTACTCTACTGGAAGCACTATGTGTGGTTGATGCTGGGTTGAGAGGGATCGACACAGCCAGGAACTCCATAGATCCGGTCAACAATTCCCGGTTGATCAGTAACGTGGAGCTCCTCCATGTTGAACTACTACGCTGCTCGTTGAGACTCAAAGTGAAACTGTCTTCCACTAGCCCACCAGACCTGGCTGCTCACGGGAAGAATGCTAAATTTTCAAGTTTGAAGAATAAAGTGGAGGAGCAGAAGAAACTCAACCTTAAACAATCCAAGGTATGACAATACTGACTGCATATTATACAATAGACATGTAAGTATTTTGTATGTACATACAACCTGCTTCTTCCTGTTATTGACAGAGATTTATTGTCCTTCAACCCATGTTTGTGTACTGCACACACATGCACACCTCGTGCACACGATGTAGCTTCTTGCTCTGATCACTGCTCCTCAAGTGAAGACACCCACAAGAGATGAACTCCACAGCGAATGTGGGCGAAATGCTTTTTTGACTTCTCTCCTCCTGATCCAAGAGGTAGTGGTGTCCAAGGAGATTGACATTGAGGAGGAAACAACAGCTACTTGGTACAATGACACCCTTCAGAAGGCCCTGTCCCACCTCCAAGCGGTTCCTCTAGTAGTACCAACAGCGAACAGAAGAGGAGAAACCGAAGAGGTCCTACAGGGAGGCTGTCCTCCCCCACCCATTTTGATTGGTCGGTGTGATGGCAACATGACTTTCACTCCACCTTCTTTTAAACCTAGCTGTGGAGAAAAGGTATGTTGACTACCCCTGTGTATTGTAGTGTGTTCGTATGTGTGTTGACTACCCCTGTGTATTGTAGTGTGTGCCCCTGTGTATTGTAGTGCGTTCGTATGTGTGTCGACTACTCCTATGTATTGTAGTGTGTGTGTCAACTGCTCCTGTGTATTGTAGTGTGTGTGTTGACTACTCCTGTGTATTGTAGTGTGTGTGTTGAGTACTCCTGTGTATTGTAGTGTGTATGTGTTGACTACTCCTGTACTGCACATGTGCTGGATGTCTTGCCTAGGTCCAGTGGTATGCTCTGTACGGTCGCTCTGCAACTGGCAGTAATGTCAAGGTCCGACTGAACGATAACACTCTTCCTGGACTGGGGATACCTGTGAGTATGTGCGTACTGCAGTGTACTGGGTGTAGCCTGCTGTGAGTATGTGCGTACTGCAGTGTACTGGGTGTAGCCTACTGTGAGTATGTGCGTACTGCAGTGTACTGGGTGTAGCCTGTTGTGAGTGTGTGCGTACTGCAGTGTACTGGGTGTAGCCTGCTGTGAGTGTGTGCACACTGCAGTGTACTGGGTGTAGCCTGTTGTGAGTGTGTGCACTGCAGTGTACTGGGTGTAGCCTGCTGTGAGTGTGTGCGTACTGCAGTGTACTGGGTGTAGCCTGCTGTGAGTGTGTGCACTGCAGTGTACCGGGTGTAGCCTGCTGTGAGTGTGTGCGTACTGCAGTGTACTGGGTGTAGCCTGCTGTGAGTGTGTGCACTGCAGTGTACTGGGTGTAGCCTGTTGTGAGTGTGTGCCCACTGCAATGTACTGGGTGTAGCCTGTTGTGAGTGTTAGCCTGCTGTGAGTATGTGTGCACTGCAGTGTACTGGGTGTAGCCTGCTGTGAGTATGTGTGCACTGCAGTGTACTGGGTGTAGCCTGCTGTGAGTGTGTGCACTGCAGTGTACTGGGTGTAGCCTGCTGTGAGTATGTGCGTACTGCAGTGTACTGGGTGTAGCCTGCTGTGAGTGTGTGCACACTGCAGTGTACTGGGTGTAGCCTGTTGTGAGTGTGTGCCCACTGCAATGTACTGGGTGTAGCCTGTTGTGAGTGTTAGCCTGTTGTGAGTGTGTGCCCACTGCAATGTACGGGTGTAGCCTGTTGTGAGTGTGTGCACACTGCAGTGTACTGGGTGTAGCCTGTTGTGAGTGTGTGCGTACTGCAGTGTACTGGGTGTAGCTTGCTGTGAGTGTGTGCACACTGCAGTGTACTGGGTGTAGCCTGCTGTGGATGGGGGTACAAATATTGAATACACATGTATTGCTACCATCTGTGTGTTGAAGGAAGCAACTGTTGTGTGCCCCACTAGGAATAGGGGCAGCCTGTGTTCCGGATCACCTATGTACATATGTGTGGATATCCTCTGTATATCCCCTCATTCCTCACTGTCACTGTGTAGGTTCCAGTTGGCGACGACTGCAAATTAACTGTTGGTGGACTGCGGTCTAACGAGACATACGTCTTTGCTGTGGCAGGATATACTCAAGATGGCCGCCTCGTGGGGGACAGTATTGGAGACACAGGAAGACCCATCTTGTCCGCCCACCCCCTGCCAGGCCTGGCCGGATATGTCCAGCTTTGTAAGGTACGTACATAGTGTGTAGTATGTGTGGGTAAGTGCTGTGTGGCTGTCGTTCCACTAAGAGTACTTTGTGGAGGGGGAGCATCTCCACTGTGTAAAGCCAGTCTTTGGGTGGATCTACGTACGTAGTTATTTTTCACTCCAATGGTGAACATGTCATAGTCACACTGGCCAATCAATTGTGTGTGCAGCAGGAGGGAATGCTGATTGGTTGGTGTGACTGTCACACGTACAGCACTTAACAAAATAAACATTGTACCTAACGTATGTTCATGTCTGGTTGGAGACACCTGTACACTGTAGGTCTCCTTGTAGTGGTGGTCACTGTTGTCCCTGTACCGTGTGTAGTCCGCGTATGAGGTTGGCTCACTGGAGGTGGCCAAAGCTGCCGGAGAAGTCTTGTGGTCCTATTTCGTGGAGGAGGTCCCTGAGAGCTCCACTGGTAATGGCACAGGGCAGGCTCAGTATAGGTCAGTGTGATGTGTGTCCAGTGTGATGTGTGCAGTGTGATGTGTGTCCAGTGTGATGTGTGCAGTGTGATGTGTGTCCAGTGTGATGAGTGCCCAGTGTGATGAGTGCGCAGTGTGATGTGTGCCCAGTGTGATGAGTGCCCAGTGTGATGTGTGCCCAGTGTGATGAGTGCTTAGTGTACATACGTACGTACATATGTATGTATGTACTTAGTATGAATATGTACATATACGTACGTAGGTATGTACGTACTTACAGTACATGTGGTGTTTGTGTATATATGTATGTACTTACATATGTGTATAGTTGTATATTTTTACTTGTATGTATTTGTGTGAATTTGCATGGATTTGCGTGCAGGTTGAGGTCTGATCTGGCCTCCACAACAAGCCACCAGCTTCTGTTCATGTTGGTGAAGTGTGTCTTCATCCTGGTTGATGTGCGCACACGAGACCACTCCATCAGCTACACTACCCTGGAGGTGGACACCGCACCTTACATACAACAGTCCCAGAGACTGGAGCTGTGTGAGGTGCTCCTGGTGGCGGTGGAACTGGGGAGGCTGTTGAGGGACCCGGAGGTCCTTATGCAGTCTGTAGTCACCTGCTATGGAGTACTGACTCCCTTGATCCAGTGTGACTTGATGACAGACTCGTTGGGAGAGGTTTGTGTGACCACACCGGCTTTGTATGTACATACATGTACGTATGTACGTATGTATGTGTGTGGGTACATGCAGTGTGTGTGGGGGGAAGAATGGGTGGGTGGGTGGATTTACATTCAGTGTGTGTGTGTGTGTGTGTGTGTGTGTGTGTGTGTGTGTGTGTGTGTGTGTGTGTGTGTGTGTGTGTATAAAGATGTGTATTATGTGTAGGTACGTATATACATTTGTACAAATATGTATGGTGCACACTCATGTGTCAATGTCTGTACACATATGTACGTATGTTCGTAGGTTGTTTTAAAGTGTCTAAACATTCTCAAAGAACTTCCCAAGGAGACAATCTCAAGACACACCTCTGGGAAGAAGGAGCAGATCCATCACATGATAGCAGTGATAGCCTACCAGGGACTCAAGGTGTGGGGATTGTATGATGCACGTATGTGCATGTCACTTGTACAATGTGTGTGTCACTCATACAGTGTGTGTGTGTGTCACTTGTACAATATACTGTAGGCGGCGGTAGGTACGTGTGTACGTATGTATGCATATACAATACATACGTATGTATGTATGTACATCTACGTATATGCACTACATTATAGAAGCATATTATGCTACATACTACGTATGTACGTATACATGTAGTATAAGGTGCTTTTTATGCATGTGCTGTGGATACGTATGTACTGTACGTACGTATGTATGTACGTATATGCACATATTGTGTGTGATGAGTGTCACTGGAGATAAATGCTCCACTTTTGTAGATGCTTCACAAGTCTCATGTGAGAGGTCACCTTGGTCAAATGGCTGGGAGTGTGAGGGACCTCCTAGCAGTAACTCTGGTACCATCAAGGGCCACACAGCCTGGAGGACACCCGTCAACAGCCGAGAAGACCTCTACCAAGAAGAAAGCATTTTCACACTCAGCGGAGATGGACCAGTCTCACTCCAACTCACTGAACACCTCTCAAAGACCAAGAAGAGTGCACACAGCAGATCTGAAGGTAAAGGAGACAAAATGTATTGTATCTTTGTGTTGTACAGAGGGGTGTGCTGTACAGAGGGGTGCTGTAGAGAGGAGTGCTGTACAGAGGGGTGCTGTATAGAGGGGTGCTGTAGAGAGGAGTGCTGTACAGAGGGGTGCTGTACAGAGGAGTGCTGTACAGTGGGGTGCTGTATAGAGGGGTGCTGTACAGAGGAGTGCTGTACAGAGGGGTGCTGTACAGAGGAGTGCTGTACAGTGGGGTGCTGTACAGAGGGGTGCTGTACAGAGGGGTGCTGTACAGAGGGTGCTGTACAGTGGGGTGCTGTACAGAGGGGTGCTGTACAGAGGGGTGCTGTACAGAGGGTGCTGTACAGTGGGGTGCTGTACAGAGGGGTGCTGTACAGAGGGGTGCTGTACAGAGGGTGCTGTACAGTGGGGTGCTGTACAGAGGGGTGCTGTACAGAGAAGTGTTGTACAGAGAGGTGCTGTACAGAGGGGTGCTGTACAGTGGGGTGCTGTACAGAGGGGTGATGTACAGTGGGTGTGCTGTACATAGGGGTGCTGTACATAGGGGTGCTGTACAGTGGGGTGCTGTACATAGGAGTGCTGTACAGTGGGGTACTGTACAGTAGGGTGCTGTACAGAGAAGTGTTGTACAGAGGGATGTTGTACAGAGAAGTGTTGTACAGATGGATGTTGTAAGGATACTTTGTTTCTGTCAATAGTCCAACAAGCGGAAACCGAAGCGTGTTGCTCCAACCACTGCTGCTGTGACTGAGGAGCTGAAGTCGGATGAGATGAAAGCCCTGGAGGCTTTCTTTGCCACGTGGAGAGGTTTGTACATCCACATCACTGACAGGAGGAATTGAGCATGTTCATCCATACTATTTTCTGGGTTCCCTGGAGACATGTGTACAACAAGTACAATGAAAAGCTGGAAACAGCTAACACACCATCCCCTACTGTGTCATGATCCCATTCCTGTTTCTAATTCCATTCTGACTCTTATTTCTGTTACCATCCCTACTCCCGTTTCTATTCCTGATCCCGATCCAAGCCCACACTTGTACACACATGTACATACATATTGCTGTATGTACAGTATGTGTACTCTTGTCTGCATTGTTACTTATCTAACATTCTGCACTTACCATATGTACAGTATGTGCACACGTAACATATGATAGTGTACTACCTGCTCCTGCAGTGGAGACCCAGGATCAAGAGCTAACAGGACAAGAAGACATAACACTCTTGTATGGGACCATATCCACCGAGCCAGTCACACAGGCATACAAAGAGGGTGAGCGTGTACTTGTGTGTGGCCACTGCACTCAGTGTACTCAATCCTGGTCCTTTGCTCAGTTCGAAAGTTTAGGAGACGACCTCGGTATCTCGAGTTCTTTGTTCATCTCTGCAAGAAGGCCGTGGAAGGTGGTCACTTTGAGAGCATTGTTGAGTGGTCCAAGGAGGTGCTCTCCTGGTTGAAGAGGAGGAATGAGCTCCTCATGCAACAGCGGCCCCCTCGGCTGTCCAAGAGGGAACCAGCCACTCTGACAGGGGATCAAGCCAGGTACACCCTGGCAGTGCAGAAGTACACAGAGAAGCCTAAGGTAACTCTGATTCCTGGACTGGCACTGGTCTAGCAAGACAGACCCTGTTTCATATTCACATGTACACACACCTAAACACATCTACACACCTACACCTACACATACACATACACATACACACACACACACACACACACACACACACACACACACACACACACACACACACACAAATACACACTTCTTTATACCTCTGTACCAACTCACAATGTAGAGCCATGTTATGAGACACCATAGTCGACTAGCAGTCAAGCCAGTAGAGCCTTTGGCTCTCAAATCCAAAGTGAAGTCAGGAGACACCAGTCATGACGACCACCACCTCTCTCCTCGCAGAGGATCCAAGGCTGTGGGAGTGGTGGAGGAGGGTAAAGTTGTCTCTCTGAAGCCGGACACATCCAAATCACTACTGGTATCAGTGGGACACGTACACATCACTAAGGATGATCTCGTGTTGAAGGTACCTATGTGTATTTGTACATACGTACGTGTGTTTGTGTCTGTGTGTTGTACTTTGATATTTTGGTTCTTTCCAAAGGGTTGATACTGCTCACCTCACAACTAAACATGCACTGCTCATGTTATAACCAACACGCACTGCTCACCTCATAGCCAACATGCACTGCTCACCTCATAGCCAACATGCACTGCTCACCTCACAACTAAACATGCACTGCTCATGTTATAGCCAACACGCACTGCTCACCTCATAGCCAACATGCACTGCTCACCTCATAGCCAACATGCACTGCTCACCTCATAGCCAACATGCACTGCTCACCTCATAGCCAACACGCACTGCTCACCTCATAGCCAACATGCACTGCTCACCTCATAACCAACATGCACGCATGCACACTTTCAGAACAATGATTTTGTGTAAAATATCTGGCATGTCTCTCCTCGATAAGGCGAAGTCGGTCCTGACTTCCCTGCTGGTGGACCTCTACAAACAGGCATCTCGGAGGAGACGGTTGAGGGTGGTCACTGTTGAAGAGTACCCGTGGAGAGCGCAGGTACCATAGTACAATAGTGTGTATTCACCACTGTGTATGTGTATGTGCACACTGTATACTGCGTATATACCGCATATATATATGTACATGTACATACGTATGTAGTACATTGTGTGAATGTGTATTTTGTACATATTTGTACAGTATGTATATGTACGTATGTATTGACATATTACATGCTATACATGTATGCGTGTACATCATAGAGTGCTATCGCATTCTATGATGTAGGGATGATGGGGGAAAAATGGCCATATAATGCATACATTAATGTTGCACGCAAATATCGCCTATAAAAAAGTATTAAGCCCAAGCAGGCATGTAGAAGTCGTTTATATATGTATCAGTGCGTGCATGTTTATATGTAGGTAGGTAGTATCATGTATGCATATGCGTATACAGTCCCTGTGTCTGCTACCCTCCAGCTCCACCTCCTCCTGGCACACAGTCATCTGGACCGCCTCTCCTCACACCTCAGACCCCACCTCCTCCAGAGGTCCAGAGTTGGAGGAGCTCTCAACCCGTCCCTCCTGCTCCTCAACAACACCGGGGTCCTCATGAGTGGAGTGCTGGAGAGGATGGTGGAGGTGAGGCCGCCACCGACCAAGGAACCAACACCTGAAGGCACAGCAGGTGGGTATACACGGCAATGAGTGGACCTTACTGTATCCATGTGTAGTGTGCATACAATGGAGCAGGTATGGAGAATATACCAACACAGGTTTGTACCTATGTAATATGTTGTATCACCTTCAGGAAGGATACAGAGGGTTCATCTCCTGTGTTTCCTTCCTGAAGGTGATATGAATAACATGTATGTATCCCTATTAGCCATTTGCTGCCCTTCAGTTAGCTAATTGATTAATCAATTGTCACATCTCAGTCTGGGGATCTCAGGTAAACATAGGATATGTGGTCCTATAGGTCTCTGCTGTTGCCCCAAATGGAGGTATTGTACATACTCTCTTATAGTGTACGTGCGCACACGTATGCATGTACCATACATATCTACATACATAAGTATACTACGTATACGTACTTCCTGTACACGGGATGGTCATTTTTATCAACCTATTACACCTTGTTCTGCTGTAGAAGTCCGAAGTGATCACAAGAGCACACATGGTCTCCCAACCATCCGGGAGAAACCATCACAAGACAACATGCTACATGAGGACAAGCAGGAGGTTCTCCATGAACAGAAAGAGGAAGTGTTTCCTCTTGAAGAAAAACAGGAAGTGCTTCTTCCTGTAGACACCCAAGAAGAGGTTTCTCCCAGGGGTAGAGCCGAGACATCTTCAGAAGGAGAACATGACCACGAGGTATTGACTGGCAAAGAGAAACACACAGCAGACAAGTCTCCCAGAAGCAAACCAGAGAAGAAGGAGAGCTCTCTGCCTCAAGAGATAGAAGGACTACCAGAAATCATCACTGATTTCAGGAAAGCCATAGTTAGTCGTACACATGTACACACACACTACTGTAGGCTTCTGCTGTGCATACGTATGTAACACACATTTTAGTGTGCTACAGGTGCCACCACATATCCACTTGTACTCGAGTACATATGTATGTATGTTCGAGGTGTGGTGTTGTGTGTGGTACAGTTACCGTGTGCAGTGAATACGTGTGCCACGTGCCGTACACGAAACTGCTATTCAAACCATTGCTTGCACGTATCCCTGTGCAGGTCCTCGCCCACCGTGGTAGGCTGTGGGTACTGTTACAGAATGTGTGTCGAGACATGTACTCCTCTCTCTCCAACCTCTCCAACCTGCTGGTGAACTGTCCCACCCTCTCAGCCAGCAGCGAGGTCCTCATCGGGTGCCTCTATTCCCACTGGGCACGCACCCTGTACATGGGGAGCAGGGCACTCATTGATATGGTGGAGACACTGGAAGGCAAGGGGCTGGGCCTTGTCAAACAGGTGAGGGTAGGGTCACAGTACTTTAGAGGACACACTGAATGTGGTGTGGAGATGACTGTACTCATTGCACATTCATGCACACAAACACACACACACACACACACACACACACACACACACACACGCACACACACACACACACACACACACACACACACACACACACACACACACACACACACACTGCATGTACCCCCCCCACACACACACACTCCTCATCATGTACATGCATATCTAGCCCATTCACAAGACTGACCCTTGTACCTGCCCTGGCATTGCCCTGACCTCCCAATAGTTCACAGACATCAACACTGGACACACTGGGAACAACTTTGTCTCCTCCCTTCCTGTCGATCTCGAGTTTGTGGTTCGCTTTGTGCTCCTCTCTCTCCAAGTGCTCTTCCGCAGTCGTCTGTGGGAGAGGCTGGTCGATGTGTGCTGTGCCTTCAATCACATAACCAGGTGTGTATGTACATAATGTGTAAGCAAACACATTGTGTGTGTGTGTGTGGGTCTATCCACCATCCTCCCCACTCTCACAGCTACAGGTACATAGACATGACATCACCCCTGCTGAAACACTCCCAGCAAGAGCTGATGGTGAGAATGACTTCCAACCAGCTCACAAGGAAAATGCAATGTAAGCAAATGACCACAGCACTGTATCTCATGTATGTCTGTCCTCCAGCTCCTCACCCTACTGTACACTGTACGTCTGTCCTCCAGCTCCTCACCCTGTACACTGTACGTCTGTCCTCCAGCTCCTCACCCTGTACACTGTACGTCTGTCCTCCAGCTCCTCACCCTACTGCACACTGTACGTCTGTCCTCCAGCTCCTCACCCTACTGCACACTGTACGTCTATCCTCCAGCTCCTCACCCTGCACACTGTACGTCTATCCTCCAGCTCCTCACCCTGCACACTGTACGTCTGTCCTCCAGCTCCTCACCCTACTGCACACTGTACGTCTGTCCTCCAGCTCCTCACCCTACTGCACACTGTACGTCTGTCCTCCAGCTCCTCACCCTACTGCACACTGTACGTCTGTCCTCCAGCTCCTCACCCTACTGCACACTGTACGTCTGTCCTCCAGCTCTTCACCCTGCTGCACATTTGGATCCAGCTGAATATGATGTCTATGGTTGCCATGGGAATGCCCTGGGAGTTACCAGCCTCAACCTTGCTCACCAGGAGACTGAGGAGAAGCTCACTCAAAAGGTGTCCTCATCCAGCCCTGAGACCTTGCTGGGCAGCAGTAGGGAACTCCTGTCGAGATTTCTGAAGAGCCAGTTCCTACCAGGTGAGCAGAGGACTCATAACCTATGTGTTTGAGCAGACATCCATGAAACTACACATCATACTGTATGTGCATGCATCAGGCCTACACACACACACACACACACACACACACACACACACACACACACACACACACACACACACACACACACACACACACACACACACACACACACACACACACACACACACACACACACACACACACACACACACACACACACACACACACATACACACACACACTAAATTGGTCCTCCTCCACAGACACAGGGAGTCCTGTGCCACCAGAGGTGGGTTCTCTCAGTGCCAGCAGTGCTCACTGTATCATAGAGTCATACATGACCGCGGTGAAGGCCCTGAAAGAAAGGAAAGAGTGGTTCTTGTCGGCTGTAGCTCTTCACGAGCTTGGCATGGTGTACTGTTATCAGGGAGATAGAAAGTCAGTAAATCCCTTCACCATAGGACACACACACACAAGGCACACTGATACTCCTATGTACTCACTTCCAGAATGGCCAGTAGTTGTTGGATTGAAGGCCTGAACACTGCATTGAGAACCAAAGATGCACTAAAACTGTGGAAGAGCATTTTCAAATCACACAAAACTGCTCTGGAGACGTTTGGCTATCAGAGTCTTTGGGTTGCCCTTGTGCATGTCGGTAGACTAGTCAAGTGAGTGTACATACCTGTGCATATGGCATGTACATGTGTATATGTACATAATATGCGTATACGTTTGGTCTTGGTAGGTATGTGTATGTGAATGAACTAGACATCAGACTGGAGTATGCCATGCTGGCAGCAAATCTTGTCAAGGTGATGCCCCAGCAAAAGCTCTTGTACACTCAAGTACTGTACATAACTGAGTGTGTACATCCACACACAAACACACACACACACACACACACACACACACACACACACACACACACACACACACACACACAAACACACACACACATGATTATATAACTGAGTGTGTGCGTCCTTGCACGCACACTTGAGTACATTACTGAGTGTACCTCCTTGTCCTGTTTCCTGTTTTAGAGTTTGTTGAGTGACTCGCTGACCCAATTTTCCTACGATGTGTCTTTCCTACTCCTTCCAACGGGGGAGAGTGATCCCCTGCGACCCGCCCTCTGTCCCAAAGGAGGAGACCTGTTTGGACTCACCAGTCAGAGTGTGATGGAGAGCCTGTATTTCGTGGCCAAAGTCCTGGTCCAAAGGAAGTACTATCATGAGGTTTGCCACATTCCCCATGTCTTGTATGTGTGCATGTCAAAACAATAGTCATGACTCCTCCATCTTTCAACCCCTCCATCTCCATCAATCAACCAATCCATCTCCATCTTTCAACTCCTCCATCTCCATCAATCAACCCCTACATCTCCATCAATCAACCCCTCCATCTCCATCAATCAACCCCTCCATCTCCATCAATCAACCCCTCCATCTCCATCAATCAACCCCTCCATCTCCATCAATCAACCCCTCCATCTCCATCAATCAACCCCTCCAGTCATGTCCAGTCCTGTACTTGCACGAGAGGTTCGCCTTCTCCGTCTGTCGCTCCGTGGAGCAGTGTGTGTGGTCTGGTGTGCTGGCTGTCCGTGCCATGACCGGCCTGCATGTGTTCTCCCAAGCCATCACGAGGATGAAGGCACTGCTTGTGGGTGGCAACCTGCCTCAGGACCACACCCACTGTGCACGCCCACCTGAACACCAAGGAGTGAGTCAGCCATACATATTGACAGGTTGTACTTCCTCTGTCCACCATCTTACCAGTTCTCCTTGTGTTGACTGCAGCATGGGAGAGGCCTCTTCAATGACAGTCTGCCTATTACCGATGCCCACAACTTCAAGGTAGCTATATACAAGTACATGTACATACATAATATGTACATATGCGGGTGGTTGTATGTATTATCAGTATGTGTATAGTATGTACAACCTCACGTGTTTGTCATGTGAGTATCATGCACTGGTCATGTGTGTATCATGCACTTGTCATGTGTGTATCATGCACTGGTCACGTGCGTATCATACACTTGTCATGTGTGTATCATGCACTGGTCATGTGCGTATCATGCACTTGTCATGTGTGTATCATGCACTGGTCATGTGTTTGGCCCTGCTCCATACACCTGCAGGTCATAGCCCACCTCCTGGACAAGCAGCTCCCTCCCAGTCTCTCCACACTGTACGGACCGCAGCTTGTCAGTGAACTGTCCATCACTAGAGCCAACTTGTGTGTAGTTCTGGCCAACAGCCTACCTGGACTGCCATCCTTGTCCACTCTGAGGTACATGTGTGCCTACATGTGTACGTACATATATGTTGTGTGTACATACGTACTCACGCTGTGTGTCACTCTCTGATATGTGTACATATGTACACCCACTGTGTGTCACTCTCTGATGTGTGTACATATGTACACCTGCTGTGTGTCACTCTCTGATGTATGTACATATGTACACTCGTTGTGTGTCACTTTCTGATATGTGTACATACATACACCCACTGTGTGTCTCTCTCTGATGTGTGTACATACGTACACTGACTCTTGGAAGAGGTACTCTCTGTGTCCACCTCTGCCCCTCCCTCTCGTCAGTATACAATGTCATGCTGTCGTCACTCGCAACTTCCACACACACACACATGTACGTATGTAAATACGTACATATGGTAGTTTGAGTCCTACAAGACCTGGTCCTCTGTCATTTCACAGGAGGAGAGGTGTTGGTGAAGTTTCACGTCCAACTACAGCTCTGTCCAGCTTTATAGGGAGCCACTTGGAGGGAGGTTGGTCATTGGGGTGATCTCCACAGATATTGCATGTTGTGTGTGTGTGTGTGTGTGTGTGTGTGTGTGTGTGTGTGTGTGTGTGTGTGGTGTGTGTGTGTGTGTGTGTGTGTGTGTGTGTGTGTGTGTGTGTGGTGTGTGTGTGTGTGTGTGTGTGTGGTGTGTGTGTGTGTGTGTGTGTGTGTGTGTGTGTTTTCTAGTTCCATGATCACACACAAGGCACATACACAAACGTTCTCATGTATAAACCTACACCATCTTGTAGCCTCCTCTCCTGGGAGCTCTGTTGCCAGTGCATTAGGCAGGAACCACACTACGCAGACGGCATCACAAAGTCCCGAATCCGAGCTCCGAGTTCCTCCCACCGGGGAGATCAAGTCCACCCTTCTGCATCACGCTGAGAGCATCATCCTCTCTGTCGCATCTCAGCAGGAGAACGAGGACCACATGGACGTGGGGATTATGGTCCAGTGTTACCTGGCAATGTCAGAATTAGGTCTGGTGCAGCACACACCCACTGTAGCAGCAAATTGTGCCCTCGCAAGTTTCAGACTGATTCAGGAAAATGGAAATGGGAGTGGAAATCACAATTTAGCACAGTAAGCAATTAACATCCCACAAGTACACATTTTTATGTATATACATAAATCCACATACAGCAGTAATAGAATATACACTGCAAAGGTTCTGTGTAACTGTCAATGGTGACTTGACTCTTAGTGGGTCATGTTACAGACCATGTCTTCTGTGTGTATGATCTGATACTTGCAGTGAATGTGTGAGTCCACTGATGTGGTTGGAGTGCCGTCAGAGGCTGGCCTTGTCCCTGGTCCACCTTCACACACACCCTCATCCTCCCACTTCACCACTATCACTTCAGAGTGTGTGTAAAGAGGGGATCTCTGAGGCAGAGTCCTCCGGGATCCCAGAGGTGGTGGCAGTGCTCAAGTGGTGTTTGGCCATCCACACCATGAACCACCAGCAGTCAGACACTTCCAAGGCAATCTCACTACTTGAGGTATGAGACTTCAGGCACGCACACAACAACCATCCATCCATCCATCCATCCATCCGTCCGTCCATCCATCCAACCATCCATCCATCCATTCATCCATTCATCCATCCATCCATCTATCCATCCATCCACCTACCCATCAACTCCAACCCCCATCCCCCCTATATACCCATCTGTCCCCCCATCCATCTGCTTCATCCATCCACTCATCAATACATTTATCCATCACTGACAAGGTAGGTTGTGCTGCACTGTTGTGAGTTCCAGTCTTGCTGGACCCCTCTACCCTCCTCCCATCCTCTGGACCCCTCTACCCTCCTCCCATCCTCTGGACCCCTCTACCCTCCTCCCATCCTCTGGACCCCTCTACCCTCCTCCCATCCTCTCAGGCCAGTCTCAAGAGTCTGGAGAGTGCCAGGTTGACCGCCCAGACCAGACTACTGAGGAGTGAGGTCTCCTTCCATCTTGCCACACTTCTCCTCTCAACGTCAGGACAGGCCACACCCAATCCGAGTGTAGTGGGTGTGTGCAAGGAGGTCATCAGCTATCTCACTAGTGAGGTGAGTGCTGCCTTTGAGGAGTGTAGTGTAGATATTACCATGTGTACAGGGTATGTATGTTGGTGTAATCAACTGGTATGTACTACTCATCTACCCATCCACCCATCCGTGTCCACTTAGGCCAGTATGAAGATATTATATGTTATGTATAATGTACATATTATGCACGTACACACAACTTGTATGTTCCCCATACTTTGAGTACTTCACACAGAGTGTATTGCTTTGGTATGTTTGACTATTCTGTTGTTCACTGTGGTATGTGTGGTATGGCCAGGTGGACCAACTGTGCATGCTGTCACACTCCAGTCCTCCCTCCCACAACATCTACCTTCCTCACCACGACCTGCTGGCCCAGTGCCAGCTAGTGGTCGGGCACTGCCTGTTGGCTGGTCAGCAATATTCCGAGAGTGTGCAGGTGCTCACCAGAGGACTGGAGAACTGCAGGATGTCCCACAGAAGGAGGACACTGTTGGAGGGGCAGCTTCTGTACAACCTCAGTGAGGGCACAAACACACACACACACACGCACACACACACACACACACACACACACACACACACACACACACACACACACACACACACACACACACACAGACTGTATATTGTTCTCTCAGGTGTGGCCTCAGCACATGAATCCAAGAACAACCCGTCTCCTCCACTGGACTACCTTCAGTCTTCAGTTTGGATGTGTGAGGTCATCGCTATTGCCTCCAGAACTAATATACTGCACACGTCAGTGTCCATCTGTACTTGTATACATGTGTGTTTGTGTTGTGTTCTTTTTATGTATCTATCTGTATATGTTTCTATTCACATAAGTCTACAACTGATGGAATCACGTGTATCGTGTGATACATGTTGTACACTTCATGTCTGTTCTCATCTCATGTTCTCAGATTGTGTGAGTCCACATATGCTTCCATGGCGGGTATGTTCTGTGTGAGGAGTGCCTCATCTGCTCCCCCACCACTCCCATCATCAACGGAAAAGAAACCCAAAGTGACTTCCCTGGAGAAGGAGAGACCTTCATCCAAGTTGAGTAGACCTGTATCTGAAACCGAACGCTGTGATTCCTCAGCTGGTGCCTCTGGTGATCGCAGGGCCAGCGGGAGGAAGTGGCAGAAGGAGAGGAACATCGATGCGGTCATTTCTTGGTGCTGTCTGCAGGCTCTCAGGCTGACCCAACTTGCCAAGAAGAGGCTGGAAGACACCACCAGGGAGTTGGGGCGACAAGACCTCAACAAGCTTCTCGGCAACAAGTCTCTCAGTGAACTGTCTGATGGGATCCTCCTCAGCCTGATAGAGAGTGACCACTCCTTCCCAGGTGCCCCTGGTAGTGAGTGTGTGTCACTGAGTGAGCTTGCTCCCTCCAGCCAGTGTGCACCGTCGACCAGCACCTCGTGGAGGAAGGTCCTAGTGTACTTGTCGGAACTGAGGGAGAGAGCATACCCTGGTACTCATCATCACACTGCATCGTACTACAACCCACCGTTGGCCTACTGGTGGGCTGATGAGTGTGACTGCATTCACAGAGTCCTTTCCGAGAACCTCTCTGCCCTGTACGATGACTGTGTTGTTCCGCTACTCCCACGGCTTGTGGTGGACCACTTCGCCAAGATGTCTGCCAAGCACCAGTTGCCTCCCCCTGGTACCACGTTCCCAGTACCCACACAAGCTCAAGTTGAGAAGTGGTACGGGGCACCCGAGCCCCAGGTCAACATTCACTGGCAGAGCACATTGTCGCCATGGTCACAGGTAAATGGGATAGCAGCTTTTAACTTGAAAGCCGTCAAGCACATGTCGTCTTTCACCATGGGCTCTACTTCTGAGATACATCTTCTTTGCATCAACGGAGACTCCACCGAGCTGCAACATGTCAGAGATATGCTCAACACTTGTGTTGACAAGGCTAAAGAGATCAGCAGCACACAAAGTGCCAAATCCAGGAAGTCTACAATGAAGCATTCTATTCCTCTTGACGTTCAGGTGAGGATGGAGGAGGAGTGATTGTTTAGTCTGACCGCCTTTTCAATGTCTTCTTCTTCTGTAGCCTCTTCTGATTGATGTACTAAGTGACTTATGCAGTCTCTGTAACAAGAAGCTAGAGGAGGTGTGTGTGTATGTGCATGACTCATTGAGCATATATTGTGTCTCAAAAGAAGAGAAGTGAGTTAAAATTTCTGTGTTATGCTTCACCTCTCGTAGATTTCATGTCCCGCGGTTCCAGTGGAGGCCCTCTCCCAGCTGTGCAGTGTGTTGGAGAGAACGTCTCGAGTGGTCCAAGCTAAAAGGGAAGTGTGTTCACTCCTGGCTGTAGTTGCCAAGGCAACACCTCAAAGCCCACTCTCCTAGTGGTACATTAAACTGTTTCTGAATGTCCATGAACTCATTACTTTGTATAGCACAAACGTCATGTATGGCTGTCATGATAACAATGCTGGTTGAAAGTAATGTATGAAGATTATCATCAGTTATTTGTGGCATATTGAGCATAATTGATAATTATAAGAAAATTACAATTTGAATATCATTCAATATGCGCATGACATCGTGCACGAAGGCTGGGATTTAGAAAAGGTGAGCAGGTCTATTTGATATAACATGTCAGTACAGTACAGCTGTAGAGTGTGAATCTAATAACGAATGCTGATCAAATGGAGGTACGCACATGATGTGACTTACAGCCTCCATGTACTTTCAGACACACAAGAGGGCTCACATACGTAATGGACCCAGTGACCCCTGCTCACCCACCTAAGATCATACACATGATCTGAAGTCAGAATCCAAATTATTCATTAGCACTGTGATCACAGACATACTGATTCTGATAGATCACAGATAATCAGAATTGACAGAAAAGACAAATCACATTTCTGTGTAGCTCTTAGCTACCAGAGTCCAAGCAGGAATGCAACAGTTGATGTGATGGTAGAAATTGTGTCAAAATACTGAACGTATGTAAAACAATAAAATGTTGAGAAAATCAAGAATTGAGAACTGTCAAATCTCCTCATCCTCGTCACTACTGGTGTCACCAACATCAGGTTCTTCTCCAGCCAGTATGTTCTGGTACCTCTCCTTCCACATCTCATAAGAACCACCATGGAGCTGAACATAGATGAGTATTACAGCTAGCACTACCAGTAAGAGCACTCCACACACACACACACCTCAGCCACAAAAGCAAGCATGCAGTCCTTGTCAACCTCATATCTGGCTCTCTCGCCCCAACTGTAGTAGTTGACTCTCTTTTCTCCTTCAGTCTTCTTCTCCACTGATAGATACCTGCGGTATTTCACAGAGGGGAGCACAGTGAACAAAAGCAAGACACCATCACAAGTATCACTGTTGTGTACTACAAATACGGATACATAGACGGGGGTAGGACCAGAGAACGACTGAATATGACTGGAGACATCGGCTGATCAGCACTCACAATTGATGAATGAATTCTGAAGTTATGAGTCTTGTTACATCTCCAAACTCAGGGTGTTTCTTACTGGAAACAATGTACACACAACATGAATAGTCCAGAGTTGATGAAGCATACAATAAATGTAATTTACTCTTTGAAAACTTTCAGCTCTTTTAATAAACTCCACAAAGTTTCTAAGAGACAACATCAAAGCAGGCACTGATTTTGTACCAGTAACGCCAAACAACACAGTCGACCACTTCATTGGTGGAGCTCACCTTCGGGGACAGCCGTCTGCATCATCATGATGACCGACAATACAACAAACAGTAGTCCCATCTGAGCGGCTGTAAGAGACCTAACACACAAGCAAGGGAAGAATAACAGTAGGACTACCTACTCAACAGTCACCCACAGTGTACCAGCCCTCCAGCGTCACCACTGACTGTGGAGCCTCTAACATACCAGTCTACAAGCCCTTCTGCTTCCTCCATTCTGAGGTTGTTGGTCAAAATATAACACTTCTGGGAGGCATGGTGCACTTGAACACATCTGAGCCCAAACACCTGTAGTGGAAAGTAAACAAAAGGAAACAACCGAGATACAAGTCAAAAATAAATAAAACACAGAATAATAAACAAACAAAATTATAGATATCGAAAGTGAACTATTAATAAAAATTAATTGTAAAATACCATTTTCAGTTTCTTTTTTGCTTTCTTCATCAACTGTTCAAAGTTTGAACTATAATCCTTGCCAAGTACATCATCGATGATCGCTATGGTAACAAGGGGCAGGGTGGATGAGAACAATGCCAATGGAGAGGCACAATTATCACAACACGATGTCCCAAAAGCAGCCGTTCATCATTCGTGTGTGCTTACATTTTTTCTTAATGGGAACTTTCTTCGTATCGTAGCAAACCAAGTATCGCACTATATCAGCTGCCTAGTGTAGATTATGCACAAAATTAATACATCATTAATGTTATTCATACGCATGGGTAATATGGAAGGAAACTATATCGTAACAAGCCAATTTTACTGCCAATACAGTGTCATACGGAGCACGGGCGTATATTACACAGATGGTGAGACACACACTTTACGGTTTTCTTCATCAGGCGGTAGTCGGAGTACTTTTCTACCCTTAGAGACCCTCTGAGACTGAGTACTCGGACCTGGTTCATCGTCCTAGCGTTGAATACAGACATCTGGTAAACAGGTTTTGAGGAATCACTACCACTGGACTCACCATTGGCTCGGCAACCAACCGTACGGGCGTTTTTTTCCGGGAACTCATTTGGCGCCAAAGAGAAGGATAGCGTGACCGTCACGTGGTATTTTCCACTTCCACAGTCACATGACCTCCACAAGACACTGGAAATGGCTGGCGTATTGGAAAAGAAAGAAGTGAAGCGATATATTGACGACACAACACCACTCAAGTGCACAATTGTAGGAACGAAACCATTCCAGAGTTATGTGGTGAGTTTTAATAGTTGTGTGACAATAGAGTTAGAACTTTTGCTAATCTAATTTTGTCGACGATTTCGTTTCTCCGCCCGTGATACGTGATCACGGTCTACGGAGCGCTAATCCTCCGATATTTCTCTTTTAGGAGTATATTATAAAAGTCCAACGAGGCTATGTGCCCGAGGATACCTGGGAGACTAGTCATCGCTACAGTGAATTTGCTGACTTGCACAAGCATTTATCAGTGAGTGTCTGTATAAGAGGTGTACCTGTAGAGATAATTGTATTCATTGACGTTCAAAAAGGCCATTTTACTGTTGAAGTAAAGTGAGGTTGCTTGGAATCAGTGTGAGTGTCTCCTTAGTAACATGGTGGTTATACTGAATTTTAGAGCCACTTCACAGGACACTTTGCTCCAATCAGTGCTGTCAGTGTTCCTTGCTCGTTTCACTCTCTATGCTATGCTCAATTTGTCATTTGTTAATCTTGCTATCGTTGTAAATTATATTGTGTGGCCTTGTGTATTCCACCTATATTCCACCTGTTGCTTGTGTGTTTTACTTTGGTATTCTCTGTTTTATTGTAACTGTTAAAGTCAGTGTCTATTTCAATAAATTGTTGTATTTGTGTGCTTAAGAGTAAATATACCATTAATATACCATTAATATACCATTAACTGATAACCCCATTTCTCTGAATGTTTGCCTCCAGTCAACATCTGGTGTTGACCTTCCAATTCCTCCCAAGAAGTTGTTTGGCAGTTCGGATAAGAGCACAGTGGCTGCACGGCAACAAGGACTACAGGTATGTGCACACCAGGGGTAGCTTGGTCTTCTTGTTTTCCATTTATAGTCGAGTTAAATTCCCATTTCAACTTCGAGTCCATTCATGACTATACTTCCAGTAGAGTGATCTATAGTGTGTTGTGTTGTGTCTACTCAGGACTTCCTCGACGCGGTAGCAGCTCACCCACTTCTCCGATACGACCTGGAATACCTACA
>OZ026555.1:302500-322500 GCA_964020155.1 Chondrilla cf. caribensis
CCCCGAATAACACTGCACATTGATACATAGGCGGTGTACATATATAAATTACGTATAAAATGGGTGGCTCTTCGTCTAAAGAAGAAGATACTCGTGCTGCAGTCGTGAGTCGTGTGGAAGACAAGGAAGGACAAGTCACTGTTGAGGTGAGTGCGGATGACAGAGATATTGTGTTTAACAAGCTCCTAGCGTGGGGATCTAGTCCACATGGACGCATTTGCTCAAACAGTTGTACTCGAACTCAATTGGATTTAATACGTCTGAGTCTAATGGCGCTATAAATGGTACCCTATAAATTGCCTAAAAGATTCGTTTGCCGTCATATAAAGACTTCGTTAAAGTTTTGTATATTTTTGTATTTGGACTGAAAAAACAATACGAGCTACTATTATATGTTCTGCCATCTTGTCTACAAGGGGGGGGGGGCATACTTCAATGTTTTGGTTGTTCCTTTTTTCACTGTTTTTTTTTATTTGTTGCTTCAAGTATGGTGTCTATTTTTTATTGTCTTTGTTGGCAGATAACCGAAGAATTAGTTAAAGACATTCACGACAAGTTTCAAGCAAGACAAGATCTCAGAGGAGGACTGAAGGAAGGAGGAGATTCTCCCCCTGAAGAACCACAACAGAGTAACCAAGAGAGACCATTCTCAAACAACCAGCTTCTACTAGAACTAGAGAGAGAAAAATCAAAGGTGGATATTGTTTATTAATAGAATTACTGTATTATTATTACATATTTATATGTATTGTGTTGTATGAATCCACATATTCAATATTAATATCTAGGTGCGTATTACCACGTATAGAGTATCTATGGTATTACCACTGTAACCTGGATTAGATGCTTTGTGTGAAGGGGTTACAGGCACTCTAATGTATTATGGTAATTGTATCTGTGGTATCTTGTATGGCTCTTCTGGTATTCTTCACAGAACAGAGAATTCAAAGCGGTCACCCTGGCCCAGATAGATCGGACGTCTCATGAAATAGGAAGAAAGATATCGTGAGTGTGTGTATGGGTGTGCATGTATGTGTGCATACGTATGTATGGATGTTAGTGTATGTATGTGTGTATGAGTGTGTGTGTGTGTGTGTGTGTGTGTGTGTGTGTGTGTGTGTGTGTGTGTGGTTACATATATCAACCTGTCATGTAATTGGATGTCTTCCTGGCCACCGCACCCAGAGACACTCCGTTGGCCAAGGTGACCCCAATATGCAGTGACCTGGCAGCTGGCATTTCTCACTGCTATGTCAGTAATCCAGGTAGAACCCTCAACTGTTCCCAGAAAGTCAAGGAGTACATCAACTGTGTGGACCATCAGATGAAGGTAACGAGTGTGCCATGTTGAATTGCTATTCTCTGAGATTGTATGCAATCAAGTGGACATTTTACTCCAATGGTTCATTGATTGCGAGTAATTCAAGTCAATTCATCATCTGTTCCTCCTGGTTACATCTTTAGGAGAGGCTTCTTAGAAGTTGACCGTTCACTACTGCTCTCTATCCACGTCAACACTATAGCATTCTCTCTCATGTTACGTTTATGTAATTATTTGAATGTATTTTGAATGTACAAATCTCATAACGATATGCAACTGGTTATAACCTATGTACATACTCGACTCATTAGACCAATGGCTACTCTGAGCGTGGGCCATGCGTGCCATAGGAACAGCATGTACATACATACATATATGGACTGTACACACAATTCATAAAGGACTAATGCACACTGCACCCCAGTCACTGGGGACTCTTGGACTGTAAGCTGTTGACCACTCGACCGAGGTAGTCTTCGTAGGCTGTGTACGCTGGACTGTATCGCTGCATGTGATGACATACACGGGAGATCATGATTAGTGATACATGCATGGGGACCGTGTTGGGTGCAACACACGTAGACCCACATCACACACACACACACACACACACACACACACACACACACACAGAGAGAGAGAGAGAGACTACTTATGCGAACACATTCACACGCACCCCCTTCCTGAAGTACAAATCCTTTTGGTATTGTGCTACTGGTGTGACAGACGTCTTAAAAGGTCTTTTCACAGTACTCTGAACTTCATCGATGCTGTCTTCTTCCATCAGAGAGCTTAAGCCGTCCTTCTTGAGTTTGATGTTGAGTGGATCAGGAGTCTTTGCAGTGAGAAAGTGAGGTCTTTGTTCTAGCTGTGGATACAAGTGGATGGACATGCATTATGTATAGTAGGCTGAAACGCATGTATAGTGTTTACATGTACATACGTACATGCACACACACACACACACACACACACACACAACACACACACACACACACACACACACACACACACACACACACCGTACCGGTCTGTGATCATGTGGTTCTGGATTCTTGTAAGGATATCCTTCAAACATCTCCCTCACATCTCGTGACATCATCTTTCGTTCCTTCAGTTTTTCAACGGAGGAGAATCGCAAGACAAACCCCTTCCTCTCCATCCTCCCAGTTGCAAGCTCGGATGAGCTGGTTTTCAGTATAGTGGAAGGTGCTGTGGATGAGCCTGCTCGGGAGACAGTACCCACTGCCACTGCACCACGCCTACCGTGTAACGGTCGAAGGCTCGTCCCCCCAGCCTTCAGTGTATTACTGGACCCTTTGTGAAGGCGAGGGGAGGTATCCAGAGGGGGTCTGAAGGAATTATTCCAATATCGCGAGTGGTTACAACTGCGCCCATTATCGTATCGAGTACAATATGAGCCGGTGTAGTGACACACAGCACAGATCGGTTTTCTCGCCTTTGGTTGTCTCTTGGAGATCACGTCACTTCTTGCCTGGACAGAATGTCGGACATTGTCGAAGTAGTTTCTGGAGTTAAAAGTAAAAATCACGTCTGACATTCAAGCTTGTACCGCGAACACTCACAACACTGTGGATATCTGCTGCCAAGCAGCACAATTAGCACTTACCGAGACGATTGGAATCAGCGGAAGGTACTGACTCGAGGTACGGGAGCTGGAAATAGGGAAAGTCCCTTCACGTTGGGCTAATTTCATTCATGTTGTCATAGTAACACGGTCGATCGGTGCAGAACGTTCAATGGCGAATAGACCCAACCTCGCTAGCGCTCGGAAACATGAAGTAGAAGCGTTCGTCTACATCGAACAGGCAGTTAAGCCAAGTTGGTGGTACATAGTATTCGTCAGCTCATTCCATGACCCCTTTCAGAGCTACTTGTCTTCCTTATCCTTCCAGATAAACTTCCTCAGCTGAAGGAGTCTTTCCGAGATGCTCAGCGCAAAGTGATCTACGAGAACCCCGTAGCCAACCATCACTTCCATCTGGAGTACCAGCTGTTCCCGGGCCTGGATCACGCAGTCTTCAAGACGGACGTTATCGTGTACGGCGGGATGGTGGCCAAGGTGTTTACGGATGCCGATGCCAAGGTCATCACAACGTGGGAGGCGGATGGACTGGTTTGGTACGGGTGGGCGCATAAGTGAGTGAGGTGACGACGAAATGCCACGCAAGACCAAGCAAGTGTGCTTGTTCAAACCATAGACACTCTATACTACGTAACGTGTCTATGTTCAAACATTCCACTTGATCTGGCTCCCTTGTCTGTTCCTGTCATTGTGGCCATAGGGAGCTAATGCATACAATAGTGCAAATGTGCACTCGTGCATATGGCGAGTTTGCATGTTCTGACATGCACTTATTAGCACTGTGGTTGCATATACCAAGAAGCACTCATGTAACGGTTTGCATGTTGTACTGTTCCAACATGCACTCATGTAACCGTTTGCATGTTGTAATGTTCCAACATGCACTCATGTAGTGGTTTGCATGTTGTAACGTTCCAACATGTACTCATGTACAGTATTTCAATATCCACTCATGCTCAGTGTATCAACATATTCAACATTCATTGGGTTACAGGCTATGGATAATGATGTGTATTTGCATGTATCGACACAAGATCCTCACTCTGCTCTTCCTCTAGGCACAAGTTCAAGGTAACCTTGGAAGACCTGCTGGACCTGTACCGACATAGCGTCCAGTTCACTGTCTGGAACACCAAAGACAGATTCTCGGTCAAGGCCAAGTACGACCATCCCAAGGCATTCCGTCTCCCGGCTGATGGGAGACTCACCTCACTGTCGGATGGTTTATCTGTAACACATCTCCTTGACGACCATTCTCCCCACCTCAGGAAGTTCAGCTGTGTCTACCATAGTGTTTCTCCCCAAAAGAAAGTAAAGGACAAGAAGCGAAAGAAGGCTCCAATGTCTTCGGACAGTGAAGCAGAGCGAGTTACAGAGAGTCCTGAGTGTGATGGTATACCACAGACAGTTAACGAGAGCGAGGAAAATGAGCACAAGGACTTGAATGAGACGGAAGGCGGGGGAGAGAGCCACGTATTGAGCAGCTCCAAGAAGCTCACCAAGGCCGAGTTGCAGGAAATAGCAGAGCAACAGCAAATTCTTAAGGAAGGTCTCCTCCAATTGAACCTAAATTGGTCGGATGTTTTTGGGAAGAACACCTTGACAACAGTGAGGAGTGTGGCTGGTCGGCGGGACCTGGAGGAGACCAGGGTCACTCTGCACTTGAGGACAGATTTGATGCCGGAGGAGTGGAGGAGGGAGCTGTGTCCGGCCACCATCACCATAGAATCAGCACACAGCATGCCGTCAACTCCTCTGTCGTATGTGGAGCTACAAGAGAGGTACGTTTGTATGTACATGAGCAGGTTGTATTCATGTGCTTAGGTACATACGTATGTACTACGTATGCATGTACATAACCGACCTTACCTACGTATGTACATATTTTATGCATACATGTACGTACCTCATTTTATGTACGTACCTTTCATATCAACCTAAATATGCACACATGTATTTACATATACGTACATATACGTATGTGTATGCGTGAAATGTGCATCCTAGCATACATGCATACGTATGTTTATACGTATGTATGTGCGTAGTCCTGTACACTGTAAATATGTATGTATCAACACGAGTTCATCTGTTTTCTCATGTCATGTTCCTTCTACAGGTGCAAGCCTGCGTATGTCAACTTCCACTTTTTGAACAAGCCCTCTCTCCGGACCAGTGGTGTTCCTCAAGGGTCAACACTGCGGTGGAATGAGGCCAGGGTCCTTCTCCTGGGCACCATCGACAGAGGGATACTACTGGAGCACCTCAGAGGACCTCTGTTGGTCCTGGAGGTGCACGACAGAGATCTGAAGGAGAACACGGAGGGGCGCAAGCCTGCTCTGTTTGGGTCTGAGCAGGGTGATAGTGTTCTAGGCACTACCGCCTTCATGGCTGGGACTTCTCTACGTCACAATCCATTCTGTGGTGGAGAAGACCTCTTCAATACTTACGGTGTGGCCACCATAGACCTGTCAGAGCTGCTCAACGGTCAAACCTACCACGAGTTCACCTCACAGATTCAAAGAGGACCTCGAAGACCTGCGGCAGATGTTCAAGCCTTCCGTATGTTGAGTGCTCACACAGCATACACATGAATGCATGTGGAGTGTGTAGATACATAGTGCATGTATACATGTACACATGTACACATGTACACATACGTACTTCACACATGCAGGATATAATATGTACAGTGGAACCTCTCTATAAAGGACATATTGGGACCAGCTAATTTGTCCATTGTAGAGAGGTTGTCCACTCTTCAGAGGTGAAAATTTATTAACACTTTCATTTCAACAAGTTCATTTTTGAGGCCTAAGGAAGTGTCCTTTGTAGGGAGGTAATTTCTATAGTATCCTTTATTGGGAGAGGCCTTTAATAGGGGTTCCACTGTACTAATATGTCTGTATATACGTATGTACATGCATACATACGAACATAAGTGCGTATATCTCTGCATAATTATACTGTTTATCTACATGTACTTACTCGTGTTTTCTCTAGAATCAGTGAGTGACCTCCCTCCAGGGGACTACATCGGCTGTGGGTCAGTGCTGAAGCTGAAGGTGGAGCTGACCTACCCACTCACTCTTGAGAACAATGACCTCCTTACCAGCCCCAGGAACAGCTCACAATGCACCATTTCCTCAGTGAGTGTAGCACCTTCATGAGCTCAACAATAGTGTGTATGTTTGTAGCCTTTTGACATCATCTGTCCACTCTCTCCCACACCCACGGACAATCTCCACCTCTCAAACACACAAACATCTACATATTATGGGCTTTTCACCATGTTAGATTTTAATCTTAACAATGTTAATAGCTACAAATGTATGGCCTGACAGCCGTGTATGCCTTCATACATCTATTATCTCCACACTACTGGTTTGACCCGGACCAGGGTTATGCAGGTGTATGTAGCTACGTATGCACATGCATTTGCTCCTGTACAAACTATCACATGCATGTGTACCTGTTCATTCCGTACCATTTGTTCTTGTTGTGCTCCATTGCCACCCACCCAGTGCCCATTCATTCGAGGTGTGTACCTGCTGTCGGGAGGGAAGAAGGGAGCTTCCGTGTTGGGATGTCTGCTGAACAGAGTGACAGACGTCAATTTGTCTGGTCTATGCTTGAATGAGATGCCCGAGGACGTCCAAATGGCAGCTTTGTCCACATACAAGTTGACCAGGTAGAGTGTGACAGTTGTTTGAGGGTATTTTACACAGGTGCTATGTACTTATTTTGTATGTATGTACATACGTATACGTATGTACATATGTGTATTGTATGTATGTATGCATACTTATGTATGTACGTACGTACCTCCTTTTAGTGAGGAAATGGAGGACCATGAGTTGGACATCATCACAGGATTTCAGGTGTCTGATGGTGAGCGGCACATCGTGGTGCTGGAGGGGCTGAAGAAGGGGGGGATGGAGCAGCTGTGGGAGACACTGCCTCACAATTCAACACAAGGTGCGTGCGCAGGTAGACTCTGACTCTTCAAACCCACTGCTCATGCACGTACGTATGTACTTTGGGTATTGTACATATCTCAGTGAATTCTTGTTAATCCACCACAATTAATTTTCAAAAGTATGGTGGATTAGCAAATTTGGAGGAATAAATTGACATTCATTAGTACATGTGTATTATATTGGTACTAAAAATCTGTGGCAGATGAAGCGGTGGTGGGTAGATGTGAATTCACTGTGTCTGCATACATACGTATGTCTATGTATGTCTATGGTCATATCTACAAAGCATACATACATACATACATATGTATGTACATATGTATATACCATTGTGGCAGATGAAGGAATTGTGCGGGTGTTGTGGAATTCAGCATTTCAGTTCTCAAAGAGAATGTATGGAGAATTGGACGTGGACATATCCTGTATTCGCCTCCACAAGCCTCTCAGCCATCTTGTCCAACAGTCTGGGGTCTATGTCCAGGATGGGGTGCCTGAGGCCAGCTTTGAGGCACTCATGGCCTTGAATGAGGTGTGTGTGTGTGTGTGTGTGTGTGTGTGTGTGTGTGTGTGTGTGAGTGTGTGTGTGTGTGTGTACATATGTACACGCATACACATGTGAGTGTTTGTGTGTACATTGGATATTCATATGTACATACATGCACACTTATGTACATATGAACATAAAGTAAGTAGCTGGAAGAGTTAATGTTATTGTTGTGATGTTTGCTGTCCAACATACGTATTTGTGTGATATTGTCCAGCTGACCCGGACCTCCAGACTATCTGATGCAGTCAAAAGCAGCCTACTACCATCTGTTACCATGGTGATTGGGCTCAGTACAGAATTTGGCATTCCAGCCACTTTTGAAGACCTGGCATGTGAGCTGTGTGTGCAGGCTTACATGTACATATGTATGCATCCATGTGTGCGTATATGTAATACTACCCTTGTGTACCTACCTACATACATACACATGTATACCTAATGTGTGTATGCTGCTACAGAATCATAGCTTATCGTCTCTATGTACACTTTGTTCACTATGCATCTCACTGGGGTAGTGTGGTGGGTATAGCTGTGGCAGACTGGTGGGGATTCACTGTATGTGTATATCTACACAACCTTGCAGTATGTTCATAATAATAATATATGTACAGTAGGACCTCTCCATTACAAACATCTGAATTAGGAAAACCTCTATATTGAGGACACCATTCTGTTCCCCAGTGTAGTACTGTAGTGTATAAAATGACATCTGAATTGAGGACACCTCTGTAATAAGGACACATAATGGAGGTCCCAAGGTGTCCTTAATAGAGAGGTTCCCCTGTATTTGTGATCTGTGCACTCTGTTCAGTGTGTGGTCCAGAGGAGGGCGATGGGGATGACGGTAAGACGGAGCAGGATGGAGAGAAGCCCACATCGCGGTCTGTGTCTTTCAGGAGAACAAGGAGGAGGAGGTGTTTATCCCTCGACAACCACAATCACTGGTACGAGTCCCTTTTGGATGAAAGGAAGAATAAAAGTGGGAAGAACTTCATCAAAAGCAACATTGTAAGATTGTAGGAAGCACATCGAGTCTTGCAAGCATTCATGTACACACGAACCGTTGTCCACCAAATGCTCATGTTCAGCACCAACAAAAATCAGTGTATGTGTCTCTGTACATATGGTTGTCCTTACCTACGTACATACCTACCACATCCACCTCTGCACTGATGCAGCTATTGCCTCATTCATCGTCTGTTGTTAACTTTTCTGTGTCTTTTTGTCTTCTGGATCTGTACAGGTTGCCACTGGTAACGGAAAGTCCCTATCTGTTCCAAGAAGACCTCATTCTGTATCCGGAGGAAGGAGCTATCTAGAACCAGTGAGATATCAGTGTATTGTGTATTCAAATGTCATCTTTTTCAATACTGAATGTTTTTGCACAGATGGGCCTTGCCCCGCCTCCTCTGCCAACTGCCCCTCCCACTTGGAATGGTCCAGTGTTCAACTATAGCACACAGTCCCTCAACTCGACAGAGCAGAGTAAGGAGATGCTGAGGAGGAAGCTGGCACAGGACCCAGATCACCGCTACACCTACAGCCAGCACTACCACTCCATGACTGTGGTCCCTGTGAACACCACCACAGCTGCTAAGCTCAGAGAAGAAGAGTCAAAGAGAAAGTGGCTGACTTCTGAAGGGTTCAAGTATCCTTCCGTCCCCAGCTCTCTGTCCTCCAATGCACATCCAAAGCACCCTCACCAATCCAGAGTGGATGATTTAGCGGAGGTAGGCATGTATGCATGTACACTAGTAACTCTACCCCAAGGATACCTAGAGGGCATATCTGTTGACTCTGTGCTATGAATGTATATCCAATGCACACAGTGTTCTGGCTCAAGATTCAGTGCAATGTAATAACATACGTACATACATACATATGTACCTACATACAAGTATCGAATCATGTATGCATGCTCATTAGCATACAGTGGCATATCTTGATGAGTGGTTGAGTTAAAGCTGTTTACATTTAGTTGATAACTGGTTTGTTTGAGTATATAAACTCCACATATTCTTACCAGCCTTTTGAAGATAATTTGCTGCATTGGAACAAAATGAAGCCTTCAGTTGAAAGGTGTGTGTGTGTGTGTGTGTGTGTGTGTGTGTGTGTGTGTGTGTGTGTGTGTGTGTGTGTGTGTGTACATGTGTATGTGTGTGTACGTACATGTGCGCACGCGCATGTGTGTGAGTGTGATGTTAATACATACATATGAATGTAAAACTCCACTGAAAGTAATGGAATTCTCATTCGAACATTGAATTTCATGTACGTAACTACATACTTATTCAGAGTCCATTTCCCTTGGGATGAGAGAAAACAGAATTTCGAATCCTACACTCGTCCTCCCGTTGACTTTGGTGTCCACCATCCTATGACCATCCACCTGGCTGGAGACTCGAGGAAGAAAGAACTTGGCGAGTTTCTCGATGAAGAGAAAGAAACGTGGAGTGCTAAATTGGTTGTCAGTGATACCAGGTAGGATGCATGTACGTAGATGTAGGATTTGGTCAGGTGCTGGTATGCAACCGTAGTAGTCCTCTTAGTGGATATGTGCAATGTACGTACTTGCCCCATCGCATGTCAGTTCACGCATACCAGTGGATCCACTTGTACATTATGTGTCTTGTGAAGCGGCCTAGTTGAAGTCATTTCCTTGGTTTGAATATTAGCTCAATGAATATCATTTCGGTTGAATTATTTCCTTCACCACCAGCTGCAGTATGTAACACATGTATTTGTTGCAATTTTTGAAGATTTCATGGTCTAAGAAGATCTCTAAAGACGGAGCAGACTAACAGAGGAAGAAAGGCAAGCAGTCAACTGGAGAAACTTGAAGGCCTGTTAAAGGATCCCGCTCAGAAGCAATCGTTGAAGGGTCACACTGATTTGCCAGCCTTGTCAACCATCCACTCTTTTGGTCTGTCTGGACGCCAAGACAGCAACATCGTTGGGGATCGAGGCGTGGGGTACCAGCCTGGAAGGAACAGAGGAAGTTTGAAAGTAGACAGAAATGTGATTCCCATAGCCAGCAGACAGTAATAACTATATTCATTGCCCGTACTGTACTAATGAATATTTTTACTCGCGCTAGTTGCTATGGAAAGTGTAATATGCATGTATTTCCTCCGGATATTAAGAATATTTCGGTATCGAGAAATCGAGAAATTGTGCTACAAACACGAGACAAGACGCTTCTTATTTCTGGGATTCTTCTTGGAGGAGAGAGTGATCGCTGTGATTCACAGTTTTAAAGTAACAGTAGCCTTGTGTAGGATCGGCGAGGACTTTGAATAGGTTCGCCAGCAGGAACAAGAGTCTCATTGTTGCAGGTATGTGTGTCGATAGCACCGAACGATCACTCCTACACGTACAACTGTACGTACAATTGAATAGTAAACCAAGCTTTTGCGTAGCCTAGCGCGGTTTTAGGGAATTTTGTTGTTCATTCCAAGTATTCTCTTCGAGATTTGCTTGGAAGTGTAACAGGTGTTGTTTTAGAAGGGTTTCCATTCGCGAGTATTCGCTTCGTCTTTCTCTTACAGTGTGTGTGTGTGACGACCACGACCCCAATCCACAATGCCGTTCAAATCGGACAGGAAGGGAGAAAAGAAAGCTGAAAAGGATAAGGGACAGGAAGATACGCTAAGAAGAAAGCACTGGAGTATAAAATGTCACGAAAGCTTAGTTTTTCGGAACGAGGGAGGGAATTTTTGTTTGAATATCGAAGGAGGCGCAGAAGAAGGAACCTTCCCTATCATCGGGGACATCAAACAGGACCGGATAAAGTACCATTCTGGCAAGGTTCACCCGGGTGAGCTTATCCTCGAAGTGAACAAGAAGCGCGTTCCTGGGATGATAAGGAAGGATGTCATAGCGCTCATTAGAAGATCGTCCGAACCTCTCTCTCTGATCACAGTGAAGATGAGTGAGTGAAGATTTTATGACACACACAAACATGTACCATACACACGTCACACACTACAGGGCACTCGGTGTGTATTCAGCAACTCCTATACACGCGTACATCAACCAGTATGAATGCTCGCTATGGGGCACATCCACATAATATTGTGCCCGTGGTAGTCCTGTGTGTAGCTGGTTGAGGTGCCCCATGTCTGACGGGCTAGGTGGTATGAGGTGTGCAATGATCCATTGGATGTTACCATGGGCGCGTACTGTGTTTACAGTCTCATGTGTCTGTGTTGCTGGATCTCTGGTTATGTCTCTGTGATGTGTACATACCTCACGTATGAGCACACACACACATACTTACACAGGACCACGGACAATAGCACACGCAGAGAGATTTGTGGAAAGTACAATCAGTTACACACACACATACAAACACAAACAGCACCACACACACACACACACACACACACACACACACACACACACACACACACACACAAGCAACACCACACACACACATACACACACAAGCAACACCACACACACACATACACACACACATACACACACAAACAACACCACACATACACACACACACACACACACACACACACACACACACACACACACACACACACACACATCAGTGACTCTCCATCTTTCGATGTGTTAGTGTGTAGTGTTGGGTTTTGTTGATGTTCTATCATGTTTTTACTTGGACGTGCATTAGTGTACATGCACATTTGTGTGTGTGTCTGTCAGTAATATGGTGTATGTGTGTGCGTGTTGCCAGTTATGTAATCCAAGAACACCTACATACGTACATGCATACTGAGTATACCTTTGCATGTTACGAAAAATGATATTTGGGGGAAGTGTGTGTGGGGGGACAAAACAGTCCCATAATCACTGTCCAAGCTTGAAGGTTTGCTGGCTGGTAGCCCTGGTTGGCCCAGGGAGCTGTACTTACTTACAGGATGGATGGTCAAATTCCCTGGGACCTATTGCTTAGCTGACACCATGTTTCATAACCCATTCATCTGGGTGTACCCTCCTTAACGGTGTACTGTAGGTCATCTGGGTATACGCTTCTTACTGGTGTACTGTAGGTCATCTGGGTGTACCGTCCTTAACGGTGTACTGTAGGTCATCTGGGTGTACGCTTCTTACTGGTGTACTGTAGGTCACCTGGGTGTACGCTTCTTACTGGTATACTGTAGGTCATCTGGGTGTACCGTCCTTAACGGTGTACTGTAGGTCATCTGGGTGTACGCTTCTTACTGGTGTACTGTAGGTCATCTGGGTGTACGCTTCTTACTGGTGTACTGTCGGTCATCTGGGTGTACCCTCCTTACTGGTGTACTGTTGGTCATGTTGGAGGTACGTATTTGACGTCACACACATTACTTATGTACCTTAGTGGGTGGGTGTACAAATGTATGTATAATACAGTTCCACCTTGGGGGAACCTGTATGCTTGCACATGTACAATCACTCATGGACCTCTGGATCCTGAATCCCTTGTATAAACACACAGCTGGTGCAATTTCAATTTCTGCCGTGGTTTCAATTCTACTGTCCCTTTCTCTCTCTCCAGATGCCACTATCACCAAGGATATAAAGCAGTACCTTGCGACAAGGTTCACCAAGAACAGTGTTGACAATGAGCTCCAGCAGCAGATTAGGAGAAACCTCTACACAAGAGTGGTTCCATGTAAGTTGAGTGCCACTACTGTGTGTGTATTGTGTGTGTGTGTGTGTGTGTGTGTGTGTGTGTGTGTGTGTGTGTGTGTGTGTGTGTTGTGTGTGTGTGTGTGTGTGTGTGTGTGTGTGTGTGTGTGTGTGTGTGTGTGTGTGTGTGTGTGTGTGTGTGTGTGTGTGTGTGTGTGTGTGTGTGTGTGTGATTGTAATGACAATAATGCTGGAAGGCTTATTATGTGAGAGACGTGCTCCAGCTCATCCAAGGTTTCCAGGAATGGGTCACTCTTGAAGATCTCATGGTTCATGTATGGCGATCATGCCTGGCCCTGGCATTCCTCATCAAATTCCACACTTCCACTATTGGCAACCACTGACACTGCTTCCTCTGCCAAAAATAGCCGTGTAGTATGTCGTGTACAGTGTACCTTGTACTGAGTATACTGTACTTCTGTGAAAGTACATACGTACATATGACATCTTATCTACTTGTCCATTTATGTGTGCGCGATGTAATAGGTATTGTTACAAGAGTCTCCTTGTCAGCCAAACTTACCTGGTTGTTGGTATGCATAGGTGTACGTACGTACCTCACAGATTAGATTTCAAGTACCAATTCATTCAGTGCATACGTACGTAGGTACGTACATACACTGGTATGTTTTCCCCTCTTGGAGACATGCAGTATATAATGCATACTGGACTCACTCCTCTACATACGTGCGTACTACTATACTCACTCATGAATGTACATACCCACGGTTGTGGGGTTAGGAACTTATGTACGTATGTATTGCTCAGGTGTGTGCGTATGTATGTAATTTTACTACTCCGTTTTACTTTCTGTGTTGCTGTATGAGTGTACGTAGGTGCATGTGGAAATGTGTGTACATGTGTACACTGCAGGTTTGTGTTTGGTTTGCAGGTACCACCAGACCCCCTCGAGGTGACGAGAGACCGGGAATTGACTACAACTTCATCACAGTCGAAGAGTTCAAAAGGCTTGAACAGAGTGGAGCTCTCCTGGAGAGTGGGGTGTTTGAGAGTAATTTCTACGGCACTCCCAAGCCCAGTGCTAACCCTGCTTTGATGGATGGCGACGATAGGGTTACCTCTCCCTCTGACTTCCCCACTCTGGGGAGGAGTGTGTTCTTGCAGCAAAATGCTGTGGCTCTGGGCCCACTGCCCAGCAACTGGGAGATTGCATACACCGAGGATGGGAAGAAGTACTTTATAGAGTGAGTTAGGTGTGTGTGTGTGTGTGTGTGTGTGTGTGTGTGTGTGTGTGTGTGTGTGTGTGTGTTTGTGTGTGTGCAGTTGTGTATGGTTGGACTTTACAAACACATCATCTGTACTCAGTGGGAGTCCAGTACAGGTCACTTCACTCTGATTATATCTATGAGCAACTGTATAATCTATCTGTGGTGTTATGTTTGTTGTATATGTCACAGTGTATGTGATTTGTGTTTTTGTGTGTGTGTGTGTGTGTGTGTGTGTGTGTGTGTGTGTGTGTGTGTGTGTGTGTGTGTGTGTGTGTCTGTGTGTGTGTGTGTGGTGTTGTATTTGTTGTGTGTGTGTTTTGTGTTGTATTTGTTGTGTGTATGTTTGGTGTTTACTATGTAGTGTGTGTGATGTGTGGTCTGTTGTTATTCCTGAGGTCATAACTTGTAGCAAATGTTGTGTAGTGCTCCAATTGTTTGAAAGGTGTCCTCACTTGTAATGGGCAGTACTTCATCAGCTTATCATGTTCCTGTACAAACTGTGATGTTGAGTCACTTCTGAGACTGTGTGTGTGAGTATGTGTGTGTGAGTGTGTGTGTGTGTGTATGTGTGTGTGTGCATGTGTGCATGTGTGTGTGTGTGTGTGTGTGTGTACTGTTGGGTTACATGGCCATGTGTTTACTGTGTGTACTGGGAGGTTGCAACATTTGAAGGATCTTTGTGTTTATATTACATACATACGTACCTATACCAATGTAATGAGGGCGTGCCGGTGGTTATTGCCGTGTTGTCTCTATTGCTGTGTTCAGTCACAATACAGAGACCACACATTGGCTGGACCCTCGGCTGTCTCGTGTACTCAAACATGAAGCTCAAGAGTGCGAAGATGATGGTGAGTGTGTGTGTGTGTGTGTGTGTGTGTGTGTGTGTGTGTGTGTGTGTGTGGTGTGCATGTACGTACTGTATGTATGTGTACTCAGACAATACATGCATACTTACATTGAAATTGATATATTTTGTTATCCCAGAACTGCCCTATGGTTGGGAGCAGGTCATTGATCCGGTGTATGGTGTCTACTATGTCAAGTGAGTGCAGTGGGAGAGAGGGTGTGTGAGTGCAGTGGGGGAGGGTGTGTGAGTGCAGTGGGAGAGGGTGTGTGTGTGCAGTGGGAGAGAGGGTGTGTGTGTGCAGTGGGAGAGAGGGTGTGTGTGTGCAGTGGGAGAGAGGGTGTGTGTGCAGTGGGAGAGGGTGTGTGTGTGCAGTGGGAGAGAGGGTGTGTGAGTGCAGTGGGGGAGGGTGTGTGAGTGCAGTGGGAGAGAGGGTGTGTGAGTGCAGTGGGAGGGTGTGTGAGTGCAGTGGGAGAGAGGGTGTGTGAGTGCAGTGGGAGAGAGGGTGTGTGAGTGCAGTGGGAGGGTGTGTGAGTGCAGTGGGGGAGGGTGTGTGAGTGCAGTGGGAGGGTGTGTGAGTGCAGTGGGGGAGGGTGTGTGAGTGCAGTGGGAGGGTGTGTGTGCAGTGGGAGAGGGTGTGTGAGTGCAGTGGGAGAGAGGGTGTGTGAGTGCAGTGGGAGGGTGTGTGTGTGCAGTGGGAGAGAGGGTGTGTGAGTGCAGTGGGAGAGAGGGTGTGTGAGTGCAGTGGGAGAGAGGGTGTGTGAGTGCAGTGGGAGAGAGGGTGTGTGTGTGCAGTGGGAGAGAGGGTGTGTGAGTGCAGTGGGAGAGAGGGTGTGTGAGTGCAGTGGGAGAGAGGGTGTGTGAGTGTGTGTACTTGTGTGTAGCCCCGGATCATGGTCTCCTTGACGTTGTGGAACTGAGTGACATCTTTGGATTTGGGGGAACTGCTCATACGTAGCAAGCCCAAACCATGGCATTACAATCATTGAATGTGATATTTATGTAAATATCTCAAGAATCCCCTTCTTGGGTTTCCCTGGCTGAGGGGACGCTCTGTATCCTGTGTGTGCGGGTACCAGTAGAGTGTGCACACCAGGAGTCCAAGTGGGACAGGCCCCCCATCCATGCTGTGTGGAGGGTGGCCTGCAATCAGTGCATAACTGGCATGCCTGTGGTGGGGATCTCCTCCTATGCCTCCATATTCTCAGTGGGGGTATGCTGGAATGTGTGATCCCCCCAGTGGAGGCAGCATCCAGCCAAATAAACTACACATGTGAGCATATCAACACCCTGCTTATTAGTGAGTAACTCTGGTTATGATGGTAGTGTACACTCTTGGTTAGCACACACTCCTAGTTAGCACACACTCCTGGTTAGCACACACTCCTGGTTAGTACACACTCCTAGTTAGCACACACTCTTGGTTAGCACACACTCCTGGTTAGCACACACTCCTGGTTAGTACACACTCCTGGTTAGTACACACTCCTGGTTAGTACACACTCCTGGTTAGTACACACTCCTGGTTAGCACACACTCCTGGTTAGCACACACTCCTGGTTAGCACACACTCCTGGTTAGCACACACTCCTGGTTAGTACACACTCCTGGTTAGTACACACTCCTGGTTAGTACACACTCCTGGTTAGCACACACTCCTGGTTAGTACACACTCCTGGTCAGTACACACTCCTGGTCAGTACACACTCCTGGTTAGTACACACTCCTGGTCAGTACACACTCCTGGTTAGTACACACTCCTGGTCAGTACACACTCCTGGTCAGTACACACTCCTGGTCAGTACACACTCCTGGTCAGTACACACTCCTGGTTAGCACACACTCCTGGTCAGTACACACTCCTGGTCAGTACACACTCCTGGTCAGTACACACTCCTGGTTAGTACACACTCCTGGTTAGTACACATTCCTGGTTAGCACACACTCCTGGTCAGTACACACTCCTGGTTAGTACACACTCCTGGTTAGTACACATTCCTGGTTAGTACACACTCCTGGTTAGCACACACTCCTGGTTAGTACACACTACTGGTTAGTAAACACTCCTGGTTGGCACACACACTTGGTTGGTACACATATGTACTTCCCTTACGTACACTGTGTCAATCTACTGATAGTAAGTACGAGGTACAGGTTTGATGTAGTTGAAGTATTGTGTGCAGGAATGCTTCGCATTTTGTGTCAGTAACATCACAGTCAGTGTTATTTTAAGTAACAGTTGATGTAGACACACGATCGACTGTTTGTATCAATGGTTCTATCACAGCATCCTCTGATGTCATGTTGCCATGAGATCATCTGCCTGATAAGTTACCTTATTAGGAGAGCTTCCTACAACACTGCTACACCTGATATCTGGTGTTCAGGAGGGTTAATGGTGGTTACCTGCGATTGCACAGGGTCACATGTGATGGCATGTGGTGATGTGTGCTTGCGTGTGGTGATGTGTGCTTGCATGTGGATGTGTGAGATTGTACACCTGGATGTATTTGTGGTGATTGATATGCGTGAGGGTACATGCGTATTTTAGCGGTATGGTGATGTGTGAGATTGCATATGTGATGTATGAGTGGTGGTTGACTTGGGGGAGGGTATGTACGTATGTATTGTTAGCGGTAGAATAGATTGACTGCTCTCTCCTGCTCTGTCTCCCGCCAGTCACATCACCCGGACAACCCAGTATGAGAACCCGGTCAATCAGATGAAGAGGCTGGCAGCTGGTCAAATGTTTGTTCAACAACAAATGGAAAAGCCAGGACTCTCAGCAGGCGCAGTGGGGAGGCCCCAACTGCCTCCCATCAGGGACCCTCCCTCCTGGGCCACTACTGCAGCCATGTTGAAGAAGCGGGAGGCGGAGGCCGCTCAGTTGTGGCCCGAGGCTGGGTTCAACCAGTTCGGACACGAGGACAACGAGGAGATGAAAATCGAGGCCAACCTGGGAGGGGAGGTCGTCCGAACCACGCTCCTGAAGAACCATCAGGGGTTCGGATTTACCATAGTGGGCGGGGACCTACGTGGTGACCTCCTCCACATCAAGAGCATTGTTCCCGGGAGCGTCTCCGATAGAGACGGGAAGCTTGCTGTCGGCGATGTGATTGTTCGAATCAACGGGAGTTCAGTGTTGAACCTCACCCACAAGGAAGTGGTGGACCTGTTCCACAGCCTTCCCCTCCACTCCAATGTAGCCATAGAAGTGAGGCGCGGTGTGGGGAATCACCCTCCCGGACAGGACAACAGAGAGCAGTCCTTCCAGCAGGACAACAGTCACTCGTTTCAGAGGAACGGGTTTGACGGGACTGCTGGGGGGGACATCTTGAGTGTTGACATCGTGAGGGGACCGGCCGGGTTTGGGTTCTCAGTGGTGGACAGTCCTCGCGGCCACATGATCAAGCAGATCATGGATGACCTGCGATGTGCTGACCTGAGGGTGAGTGATTGTCAGTGAAGGGTCTCCATACATGTCAGTGAAGGGTCTCCATACGTGTCAGTGAAGGGTCTCCATACATGTCAGTGAAGTGTCTCCATACATGTCAGTGAAGGGTCTCCATACATGTCAGTGAAGTGTCTCCATACGTGTCAGTGAAGGGTCTCCATACATGTCAGTGAAGGGTCTCCATACGTGTCAGTGAAGGGTCTCCATACATGGGTACACTTGTTAATCCGCTGCAATTCGTTTCTGATACATTGAGTTTGACAGATTAACTGGATCTTCATTAGTACTTGTATGTACATTGTATTGATACTGGGAAATTGTGGTGAATAGAATAATTTAGCAATTGAAGAAGGGGACGGACTAACAAGAATTCAATGTACGTACTTAAGTACCCAGGAAGTATTTAGTGTGTGTGCCATATTTGTACTGTTGTGTAATGTGGGCGTGCATGTGGTGATGGGTGTACTTGCATGTCATGTACGTATGTACATATATGTGTCAATCTGTCACCAAATTTGGTATGCCAGTCACCTAGTGGAGAGCTGCAATGACACGGCTAAAGCACACATGATCAATAGTGTACCAGTTCAACACTTGTACTGTCCTTATATGTATCCCCCTTCTCCCTCCTCCCTCCTCCCTCCTCCTCCCTCCCTTCCCTCCTCCTCCCTCCTCCCTTCTCCTCCTCCCTCCTCCCCTCCCTCCTCCTCCCTCCTCCCTCCTCCCTCCCCTCCCTCCTCCTCCCTCCTCCCTCCTCCCTCCCCTCTCTCCTCCTCCCTCCTCCCTCCTCCCTCCTCCCTCCTCCTCCCTCCTCCTCCCTCCCCTCCCTCCTCCCTCCTCCCTCCCCTCCCTCCTCCTCCCTCCTCCCTCCTCCCTCCCCTCCCTCCTCCCTCCTCTCTCCTCCTCCCTCCTCCCTCCTCCCTCCTCCCTCCTCTCTCCTCCTCCCTCCTCCCTCCTCCTCCTCCCTCCTCCCTGCCAACAGATAGGGGACCTCCTACTGGAAGTGAATGGGGAGAATGTAGCTAACATGCCTCACAGCGACCTGGTCACCACGCTCAAGAGGTGTCCTCGAGGCTCCCAGACCAAGTTCACTGTATTGAGAGGTTAGATCGCAACACGTGTGTGTATGGTTACAGTATGGAGAGGGTGATATTGTACAATGTCATGCATATATAAAATATATGTTCATAGGTTCGTTTATACATAATCTATTGCATGTGTACATATATGTGTATTGATCAGATGTTATCTTACTATAGAGGGTGGAATGGGAATGAATGACAATAGAGTGGTGAGTGTGTGTGTGTGTGTGTGTGTGTGTGTGTGTGTGTGTGTGATCTGATGCTGTCTCCACTCCAGGATGATTG
>OZ026555.1:332500-347500 GCA_964020155.1 Chondrilla cf. caribensis
ACATGGAGATAAAATTCTCTATTTTCATATCTTCTTCAGTTATCTGAACTTTTCAGATAACTGAACACCTTAAAAGATCCAATGCCCGAGGGTTTCGGATAACCGAGGGTGTACTGCCCTGTGTTTGTGTAGCCTTCATGTATACTCTTAATGTATTCAGATTTTAATGATATTCACGAGTCTCTCTTCATGTGACCTGTGTTATCGGTCTGACCTTGGGTTATCTCCTGGGCTGTTCCACCTCATTTACAGCACTTGACTCTGTGGGATAATTGGGGGACATTTCGAACACATCACTAGACCAGAGAGGGTATGTACAGTGTGTATGCTATGGGGGAGGGGGTGGCTGGAAGGGCTGCCTAGAGGGCTAGAAGTGTTTCATTCAGGATCAAATTCAGGAACTGAAGATTTTTTCTCCGCACCCCACCCCCCTGCCAACACAAGGGACAACTCATGAAGCAGCCACCAAACTTTGATTAACTTTGATTAATGGACAAATAGACTAATAATCGAACTAATTGTGATTGTGGTGATTGTTGTGACTGTTGTGATTGTTGTGCTCTGTGATTCGTGAAAAACCCTTGAAAAGTAGCCTCAGGCTAAAGGTGTCCCCACTTAAAATTTGATGTCAATAAGCAATCAAACAATAATCAAACAATACGTATGCTGGTTGAAGTATATGCAAGGTGGAGTGGTGGCTATCCCACAGTGACATACTAGCACAACTCCACTCATCTGTTGAGAAGTAAATCTAGGTGTGTATGGTGGAGACCGGTCTATGGTGTCCAGACTCTTTACCAGCTGTCATTCCTGAGCGGTGAATTGGGGTGAGGTGTCATTCCAGTTCAGGTACACGCGAGTGGAGTTGCAGCATTTGACCTGCTGTTGGCCTCCACATGGGGTGCAGACCTCGCCCTGTGTGTTTGTTCGTGGTTCTTTCGCATTCATTGATGTCCAATTGGGAGTGTCGCATATCACGTATATCTCGTCTAGTAGCTTTGGTGTATGTTAATATTTTGATGGGTGTGTCGTATAGCACATACATACCTTGTCTAGCAGCCTTGGTGGGTGTTATTGTCTCCATTGGAGTGTTGTATAGCACATACATACCTTGTCCAGCAGCTTTTGAGAGCAAAGTATGTACACTAGAAATATGACCGGTCACCATCTGCCCATAGTCGGTGTTGAAATAGTTATTGATTTTGGCACATGTGTGGATGTGAGAATGTCTGCTCAGGTCTATTTGTCTGTCTGTCTGTATGTATGTATCTATGTATGTATGTATGTATGTATGTATGTATGTATGTATGTATATATATGTAATATGTATGTATGTATATGTATAAATACCAAAGGAAACATGTTAAAAATCCAAAGTATTCCTATATAATTGATTCAGGCAATGACTGTTGTGTATTTGTCACAAACACAGGTCACATATTTTAGCTTGTTAATCAATTAACATTTTAATTAAAACTAATTTGCATTCTGGAGTTTTGGTGCTGACAGTCATATTGGCTGAGCCAAAGAATGGTCCTTATCTTCACAATCCAAATCCAGTGTCTCATGTTACATTCCAACAATGAGGAAACCAAGGTGTTCTGATGTGCTGTAGACAACAATTGTTGTTAGGGTTAGTACACACTCCTGGTTGGTACACACTCCTGGTTGGTACACACTTCTGGTTAGTACACACTCCTGGTTAGTACACACTTCTGGTTAGTACACACTCTCCTGGTTAGCACACACTCCTGGTTAGTACACACTCCTGATTAGTACACACTTCTGGTTAGTACACACTCCTGGTTAGTACACACTTCTGGTTAGTACACACTTCTGGTTAGTACACACTCCTGGTTGGTACACACTCCTGGTTGGTACACACTCCTGGTTAGTACACACTCCTGGTTAGTACACACTTCTGGTTAGTACACACTCTCCTGGTTAGCACACACTCCTGGTTAGTACACACTCCTGATTAGTACACACTTCTGGTTAGTACACACTCCTGGTTAGTACACACTTCTGGTTAGTACACACTCCTGGTTAGTACATGCTCCTGGTTAGTACACACCTCTGGTTAGTACACACTCCTGGTTTGTACACACCCCTGGTTAGTACACACTCCTGGATTAGTACACACTCCTGGTTAGTACAAGCTCCTGGTTAGTACAAGCTCCTGGTTAGTACACGTTCCTGGTTAGTACACACTCCTGGTTAGTACAAGCTCCTGGTTAGTACAAGCTCCTGGTTAGTACACGTTCCTGGTTAGTACACACTCCTGGTTAGTACACACTCCTGGTTAGTACACGTTCCTGGTTAGTACACACTCCTTACAAGAAGTACAGATATTGGGTATTCCATCCAATGTACTAAGGAGGTTGGGCTGTAGTAACCAGAGTACTGTGTGCACTGTCTCCCATTGCTCCTGGTCTTGAGACTCCTCCCATTCTTGTCCTGTGCGCTACCTATGTAGGAATGGCCAGTCTTGCCTCAAGGAGTTGCAAGGTTTGAGCCAAGTCAGTCGGTTCTCTGTTGCTGTGATGTTCTTATCAAGAAGTGACAAATCAGGTAAGGGACGTGTCCCCACTTACAATTCATTAATTCTATTTCGAAACATGAACGTTATCCTATGTTTATGTATATTCTTGCAGTTCTAAAAGATATTTTTACCAATTTGATGTCCCTACACAAGGAAGATCTGGATACTGTAACTCGAACAAGACAATTGTTTGGTTTATAGGGTGCATTGTACTATAATAATATGCAAGGTCTCATTGGGGGCCATTTTTAATTACATTCATGACAAGCGATTGACCGGATATTATATCGGCAGCTGAATTACCTATGAATCTCATTAAAACGGACGACTAAAGAGAAGGAAAGTTGAGTAGGTCGCTCGTAGTACAGCTTCTCTTCCCACGAAGGACCTCTCTACATTTCATGAGTTGATGTGAGTTGTAGCGAAGTGTCTGCACGTTTGTAACTGTTTCTTGAGCTGGTAGAGAATGAGGATCACTTTTGGGTAGTCCTATCAATCATAACGTTCGTGTAGGGGGAGCTATAGCTAGTGGAAGTGAGCCCCACATCGGTGATAGCTGCTCGTTTGCAGTAGCAGAAGCGTGGCCTGGTTGGTGTCCAAGTAGTGTGGAGTGTGGATAAGGACATTGATGAATGGGTGTAGGTGACACGGTCCAGTGACAGGTTCATTCCATACAAACGGACCACCGCTGATAGTAGTACTTTTGACCATACCTTATCGATGGTGTTTGTATGTACAGTATATGTGATGCCTCATTTATAGTTTGTGCGAGACAGCCCTTTCGGCGCTGTACAGGTCCACGTGTGTTTGGCATTTCATGGCTCTCGCGGTATTTTATATCTCCACATGCGCTCTCATATTACCAGCGAGTGGACGTGATGTCTTTTGTAATTCTTTATCTTACATTAGTGTCCTGTTACCCTCCTCAACAACGTTGCCACCTTTGTTTCTGTGTGTCTGTATTTGTCCGTGAACCTTCTTCTCTAGTGACAGTTGAAGCACTCGTACGTACACGTTTTGAACTCTCTTCGGTGAATAGCATTGGTCGGCCCGCGAGTACAGACAGTAGTGTTAGTCTTCGTGTGCTGGTTGATGAATCATTTTATCCAAGTGGGGTCAGAGATAAGGGGGTTGTTTCAACTTGAGGTTTGTATTTGGATTATGAAGAGACAATGCATATTTAGTAGTTGTATAGTACTCAATATCAGTGGATTCTACAACTATCCATTTGAGAATGTGTTGTACGCAAGCTCTTGTGGTGAGACTCATGGCTTATATGCTGGATACACTGTCCAATGCTCACTTACGACTATGTACGTACATTGCTATTATAGCTGTAACTCAATTGGTTGGTGTGATTATCACATGGCTCACCTGAATTAAATCAGTCTTATTCTTTGACCAACTTTGTTTTGCTTCAATGAATCCATTTTAGTAGTTGATAGCGATGGTTGGGAATCTGTTGTGAATCTCCATGTTACCAGTGAATTGAGTCATCTTCCTGTGTTTGTGTCCAGACCCATATACTTACAAGTGTCTGTATATGGCTGGATTCATTTTCTACCTTGCATACAGCCTCACATACACCCACCCACCCCCGCCCGCACACACACACACACACACACACACACACACACATGCAGACACACACACACAGACACACACACACATACACACATCACACCCACACACACACACACACACACTTATGGCCCATACTATTCACTACACAGACATGAGCACATTTATGCATATCTTATCTCAGTGTCCCTCAATGCATGTTGTCACTTCCATCCAAGTTGTGTATTGTTCAGCTGCTCTTAATTGGGTTTGTTGTCATGTACATGCATTTGTGTCTGCATGTGTGGGTACATGTGTAGGTTATTGGCGAATATTACATTTGTTTTTCTTGCCCCCATCTACAAGGAGACGCTATGTGTGTCGGGTATGTGCATACAACAGCATAACCTGGCAGCTTTGTGTACTGCACTGGTTGATGTGGTTGCATTGGTTGTATGGTGGAGGACCCGGGTGATCACTCCAATGGGATATGTGTGTTAAGATTGTTGAACTATTGGATGTATGGTGGAGGACCCAGGTGATCACTCCAATGGTATTATGTTTAAGATTGTTGAACTATTGGATGTATGGTGGAGGACCCGGGTGATCACTACAATGGTATATGTTTGTTAAGATTGTTGAACTATTGGATGTATGGTGGAGGACCTGGGTGATCACTCCAATGGTATGTGTGTTAAGATTGTTGAACTCTTTTCCTCCATGTGAGTAAATGTAGTCCCTGTTTACAACTGGATTCTTGGGAGAGTTTCCATCAACACCCTGAGGTGTCAACCTATACCATCAGGGCCAGTGTACGCCCTAGGTGTGTGTTTATTGAGGAATCCATTTCATTCTCTCCTGTCTATGGTTTTGAAGGAATATTCACCCTCCTTTGCTATCCTGATTTCGAAGTATAATTAACTCACCTTCGGAGTCCTCCTTCACAAGAAGGGTAGCATTTTTTATTCATTTGGGCTCAATTTCAACTTTTCCTGTTTGTTGACTTGCATGTGAACAGGGCTTACGAGTCCAATGGACGTAGCCAGTCATGTAGGTTCACACCGAGCGATAATGTGTAGGGTAATTTGCAAGGCGTCTCACTGCACTTGTATGGCTCACTCTTTTAAACACCGGAGGATTGTCGGGTGACTGATGTACGTGTGTGTGTGTGTGTGTGTGTGTGTGTGTGTGTGTGTGTGACGTGTGTGTATGCGTGCGTGTGTGTCTTTCTGTGTGTTATTGTGTCTTTGACATTTTCTGTTTCAATTCTATTATAGTGTTAATTTTCATGTTTTTATATAGGGTTACCATGGTAATATTGTATGGATAATTTGTTTACGTCTGTTGGAAGGGCCTTTGAAATATATGTAAACACGTAAATGTTTACAAACATTTAAATGTTGTAGGTATTATGTATTTTATGTATACGTATTACAACCCATTAATATAGTTGTTGTTCTGTGCTATGTACGTCTGTATGAAGTATGTACCTCGTAGCAATGGTTGCATGCTGGGTAGTGGTCACTTGTGTATGGTACAATATGTACATGCTGGATAGTGGTCAGGTGTGTATGGTACAATATGTACATGCTGGGTAGTGGTCACTTGTGTATGGTACAGTATGTACATGCTGGGTAGTGGTCACTTGTGTATGGTACAGTATGTACATGCTGGATAGTGGTCAGGTGTGTATGGTACAATATGTACATGCTGGGCAGTGGTCACTTGTGTATGGTACAGTATGTACATGCTGGGTAGTGGTCACTTGTGTATGGTACAGTATGTACATGCTGGATAGTGGTCAGGTGTGTATGGTACAGTATGTACATGCTGGGTAGTGGTCACTTGTGTATGGTACAGTATGTACATGCTGGGTAGTGGTCACTTGTGTATGGTACAGTATGTACATGCTGGGTAGTGGTCACTTGTGTATGGTACAGTATGTACATGCTGGGTAGTGGTCACTTGTGTATGGTACAGTATGTATTGTTTGGATCACCTGTAGTTAAGGTTGAGTAAGTGTAATACATACGTACCTACCTAGGTAGGAATGAATTGATACACTGTAGGTACACACACACATACACACACACACACACACACACACACACACACACACACACACACACAACTCACACACACACACAACTCTCACACACACACAACTCTCACACACCACACACACACACACCACACACAATATATTGCACACACACATCAAACACACACACACTATATGCACACACACACCAAACACACACTATATGCACACACACACACACATCAAACACACACACTATATGCACACACACATCAAACACACACACTATATTCACACACACACACACACACACACACACACTATATGCATACACATGCTGCGTAAACAATTCCTGGCATTCCTTATCCTCCTGGTTGATTCTGTGAAATAGTTGGCTTGTTCAAATCTTGCGAAAGTCTTCCAACTGTCACACAATTAGAATGTTCGAACTTTTAGGAAGCCATGTAGCATTAGGTGCACCCTGGCTATGCACTTACACAGCATCACGTGTAGTGCTCATTCTCATCCTCATGCTCATCCTCATGCTCATCCTCATGCTCAGCCTTGCTTGCAGTGGGTTGTTCACTAGGACTGGACAGGGGTATTGTGTTCCACACCAAGCCCATCCCTTCAACAATGGAACATACCTTTATGTATTGTTTGTGTATCAAATGATGATAGTTCTGTGTATATACACATTCGCATGGATGTAACTTGTACATATGTACGTATGTCCACACATGTATATACGTGAATTGGTTGTATTTGAAGAATTTGCCCTTTTTCATGGTCACTTGGGTCTCTGTTGAAAAGTTGTGATAATGTGTTGTGTTAGCTGTTTATAGCGGAGCATGGTTGGTATTGGTTTGTGTGACAATCACATGGTTGTAGATATTAGTGGCTCATGTGACAATCATGTGGTTGAAGTTATTATTGGCTCATGTGACAATCATGTGGTTTTGGTTTCATATGTTGTAGCACTTACTGATTCTGTGTTAACTTGGACCTTCTCACTTGGAAAAATTGAGATTTTCCTACTAGCGCGATTTTACCAATTGTTCATTTTCCTCCTCTGTGAATGGAACAGTTGCTTTCATGATACTTCTTTGGACGGCCAACTTTGTCAGCCTTAGCTGCACACCGGCGGCAGAACAAATATGAGAAAGTGAACTGAAGTGGAACTCTATTTTTGTATAATATGGCTCCGCGACAGTGACCTGCATTCCATGAAACCTTAATGATTTTACCTGTGTGTGTGTGTGTGTGTGTGTGTGTGTGTGTGTGTGTGTGTGTGTGGTATGTGTGTGTGTGTGTGGTGTGTGTGTGTGTGTGTTTGGTGTTGGTGTGTGTGTGTGTGTGTGTGTGTGTGTGTGTGTGTGTGTGTGTGTGTGTGTGTGTGGTGTGTGTGTGTGTGTGTTTGGTGTTGGTGTTGGTGTGTGTGTGTGTGTGTGTGTGTGTGTGTGTGTGTGTGTGTGTGTGGTATGTGTGTGTGTGTGGTGTGTGTGTGTGTGTGTTTGGTGTTGGTGTTGGTGTGTGTGTGTGTGTGTGTGTGTGTGTGTGTGTGTGTGTGTTTGGTGTACGTACGTATGTACATTAGTGTACTGATGTATGAGGTTTATATATACTTACAAACAAATGCACACACTCAGTAGCATGTGAGTGGTTACAGTGTATCATGTGCTTCTGTGGGTTGAATGAGTGTGCCCTTGTTCCCTTCAGTGAGAGGAATGTGCTACGCTTGTGGCTCTGTAACTTCATTAGTGAATTGAAGCTGAGTTTTGTCCTACGAATGTTGGACAATGGTTCAATCGGATTAAAGTCCAATTGAAACCTGGCAGATAACAGTTCCAAGCAAATCAATTGGCGGTGTGAACCCGCGTCATGTATGTACTGTATGGTCATACGTATGTATGCACACACGTACGTACATACACATGTACATACGCGTGTGTGCACATACATACCTTATACTGTGTGTTATTGGTGTCTGAGTGTACAACTCTACTACACCAGGGGTTGTCTGTATGGTAGCTGGTCGGAGTGGGGATTTGGAAGCATCATGACCCAATGTCTGAATTGTGATGTAGTAAATACGTAAGTTGCATATGAGAACTGTCACACTCCCTCCCTCCCTCCCTCTCCCTCCCTCCCTCCCTCCCTCCCTCCCTCCCTCTCTCCCTCTCTCTCCCTCACTCCCTTCCTCCCTCCCTCTCCCTCTCTCACAATATGTACGTACATACCTCCCTTCTAACCTGGAACGTGTGTATACGTACGTGTTATTGTTATATCTACTGGTAATTTGTTGTGGCCTTTTATCTTGGCAGTTTATTCTATGGGTGGTGGCTACATACACAGTTGTGTGTTTGGGTCCACCGTCCAATCACTCACTTTGAAAATGCTTCCTACAGGATACTAAAAATGCCCCTTGTGTTAACTTAACACTTTGCATGTAATGCTGGATTCACAGAAGTGGAGAGGGAGAGGAGAATAGAGGATGGGGAGGAGTGGGGAGGGAAAGGAGAATGGAGGATGGGGAGGGGAGTGGAGAAGGGTAGGAAAATAGAGGATGGGGAGGGGAGTGGAGAAGGAGAGGAGAATAGAGGATGGGGAGAGGAGTGGGGAGGGAGAGAATGGAGGATGGGGAGGGGAGTGGGGAGGGAGAGGAGAATGGAGGATGGGGAGGGAGAGAATGGAGGATGGGGAGGGAGAGGAGATAGGGAATGGGGGAGGAGGAGAGGTAGGATAACAAATGTTGGAGGAGAGAGGGAGGTTGATAGTTGGATAGGGAGGACATGTGTATGGTGGAGAGTGATGTGTAACACTTCCTTGAATACAGGCAGCTGTATTCCTCAATTGACTGCTGCAACACTTCATACTTCAAAGGCAGTATGGTGAAGATGTCCATATATGGCAACATTCTCCGATGCTATGTACCTCTAATAATAATTGGCACAACAACAACTATTAAAGCAATCATGCATTATTTCAGAGTATTTTGTACCTGTGTAAATGATGTTACATTGACCTTTGGTCAGTTGAGTGTGCCTTAGAAAGATGTCTGAACTGAGATTGCCTGTACTGGCACAAGGAAAAAGGCTCGTGATGTAACTGACCACAATGGATGGTTCTGATTTACTTCACCTTTGACTGACTTCTTCCCTTTGTTTGCTGACACACTTTGCCAGCAATACCTTGAAGTCACCAAACATGCTGATTGGTCGAGTGCCTCTTATCTCATTACTGTGCTATGCAACAGATTTGTGTTTAATTGAATGAGTTGCAAGATGTTAATGGACATGTTGTGTGAGAGAAGTGTGTGTGTGTGTGTGTGTGTGTGTGTGTGTGTGTGTGTGTGTGTGTGTGTGTGTGTGTGTGTGTGAGAGGAGTGTGTGTGTGTGTGTGTGTGTGTGTGTGTATGTGTGAGAGAGAGAGAGAGAGAGAGAGAGAGAGAGAGAGAGAGAGAGAGAGAGAGAGAGGTGTGTGTGTGTGTGTGTGTGTGTGTGTGTGTGTGTGTTTCATACATAATATGCATACGTACATACATACATATGTGACATATGTTCTACAAGCCAATAGCTGTTCAGTCATTGGGACCACACAACCCGGTGCATGTCATGTACTACATGTACATAGTAACACATGTTCCCCACACAACTCATGTACGTGTGGCATGATCAACTGATTGTGCTCCAACTTCTGACAGAGGTTAAACAGGATATGTTGTCCCTGCATAGAACCCCCTCACATCTCATGTACCAATTGTGGGCGAAATTGTATGGGTTTGTGGAAGCCATTTTGTTTTATCACTTATCTTCATCACAGCCATATATGGGAATGTTTGCTGGTATTTACAGCTTACTATATAACCACACCTGTTTGTTTATTGATGTGTTTATTCTTTCTATATTTATGTAGATGACATCAGAAGTTGCAACCAATCCTCCTTCGATGTTTGTAGAGATGGCTAATTCCTTCACACCTTCAGACAGTGAGGGGAGTCCGTTGGATGATCAGAGCCAGCAGCACAAGGACGCTTCTCCTTCTCTCCGTCCCGATACGAACCTACCGCTACTAACAGTTGATGTGGTGCACAGAGAGAAGGGATGTGTTGATGACGGTGAGCCAACCAGTGATTACGGGTCTGATCCGGTTAGAGCCTCGATCATCAGTTCGGACAACCCCGAGGAGGCCATCAATCAACATTTCTTGCCGGTTTTTGAGATGGTGAAGGATCTCCAAACGCGACGAATCTCTCACTCGCAAAGCAGCTCTTCCTCCCGTAAGCACAGTCAAGACTCACTTTCGATGTCCTCGAATTGCAGTGATGATCTAGTGGTGGGTGGGAGTGAGAGTGAGAGTGACAGTGAAGCCGAAAATGAGGATTCACCAGTCAAAGGACAAGTGGGAAGATTTGGAAGTTTTCGTCATTCGTCCGAAAGTCCTGAGGAAATTGCCGACCTTCTCACCTCCTGGGCTGGGAAGGACTTCATACCTGCAGCACACGCAGTGTTGGATGCGTGTGCCAGAGACAACCCCGTTGTGCTCTCCCTGCAGTCTCAGCTTCGACAGCTCAGCAACACGATCACTTCCTTGTGCAATCTCCTGCTCAAGAAGCAAGCTGGACCAGTTCCGCAGTGCTGTTCAGGGAGTTCTGATCTGACCAGGTCCTTAGAGATTGCCATCCAGAAACCAAGTAGCCAGCTCTCGTTCGTGGTGCGAGTGCTTAGCCCCACGTCCAACTTTCTCGGCCCCATCATTGCTGCACTGAGTAAAGGCTTCACCGAGATCCTCTACCAAGAGATTGTCACTGTTCTACAGAAGCTAGCGTGGAAGATCGAGGCCTGTGTGCGATACGAGAGTCCGCAGTCCACTTTTGAGTGTCACAAAGCCGTCTTCGATGAATCACGGAAGGCCAGTATCACTAGGTTCCTCAGCATGACCCCACCCATTGAGCCACGCCTCCGCACAGGAAGTAATACTCGTCACAGCACCTATGATAATATGGTGGAAGAAGAGGTGATCATTCCAAAGGGTTCTCCGAAGAAAAGCGTCAATCGTGTCATCAGTCTTGACCCTCATGTGACTGAGAGGCGGGAAAGACACACCCACTTCCTTCCGGACCAGCCGACTACGGGTGAAGGTGGAATAAAGGAGGAACGAGAACAGCGTGAAAGAAGTGAAAGTGACCCTGAAGTCGTGTACGAGATGGACAAACAGGAGGAAGAGGACTACTTCCGTCCTCAGAGTATGCGAAGGTGTCAGACAATGACCTTGACCGCCGATGAGCTGGCCCAGTTGGGAATCAAGCAAAAGAGGAATCCCGACAAGCCCATTGAAGGAACGGAAAGTGACTTTCAAGCCTTCAGATCCTACTCCCAGAGCTTCTTCAGGAAGCCCCAGCAGCATCTCACCAAAGTCCCCAAGAACCTCAAGCATCGTTTGAACAAGAGCATTAAAAGGAAGGGCAGTTTCGGCTCTCTCATGCAGGTGAAGAGTATTTCCGAGCATCCGCCCGAGGGATTCCCGCAAGCCTCCCATTCCCAGCCACTGGCATCCGAGCTCCACGTTGCCCCCAAACCTCACCTACCTCTCATGAAGACTGCTTCTTGCGAGTCACTCACTTCAGGGAAATTCAAGCGTTCAGCTTCGCCACAGAAAGATCAACCCGGACAGACGAAGGAACCCAGCCCAATGCCAGCCTCGAAGTCTCCTCGATCCAGCCACTACTGGTTGATTCCGAGCCGATTCAAGAGGTTGTCAACCAGCGAGAAGAACATGCTTGGTACGGCAGAAACGGTCAAACTGCCTCGGGAAAGGACCTACTCAAAGTCACTGTTCAACTTATTCAACAGACGTCATTCTCAGCATTTTCTGTTGGAGGACAACAACTCCAGTGCCGAGCGCATGCAAGTATCAACACTAAACAGGGAATTGGACCTTCATGAGGAGGTGCTGTCCCCTGGGATTTTACCCCTATCTGAGTCTCCCCCTGTATCAGGGGGTTCCCCTCCCTTGGTCCCGCTTGTGGTTGTGCAGCCTCCGAATACCACACAGGAGTCACCTCTACTGAAAGACAACACTAAAGGTGAGGGTTACCGGGGTAATGAGTACAATGTATGGTATAATTCGCCACTTCCTTTTATGTATTTCCTGTATGTTTACTTCCTGTTAACCAACACTTCCTGTTTTCACAGATGAATACATGCAAATTTCAGTTAGCATTGTCAGTCAGTACAAAAAGGTGAAGAAGACAGGAAGTCTTTCCAGTGAGTTCAAGGTTCAAATATGTAGTAATACTTGTGTAGAAATGTCTATTCTCTCTTGATGGTGTTTAACGTTGTTTACAGGGGACGATCCAAATGCTTGGTTTGAAATTAACGTAAAAACGAACCTCAAAGAGGTGTGTGTGTGTGTGTGTGTGTGTGTGTGTGTGTGTGTGTGTGTGTGTGTGTTTGTGTGTTTGTTTGTGTGTGTGTGTGTGTGTGTGTGTGTGTGTGTGTGTGTGTGTGTGTGTGTGTGCGTGTGTGTGTGTGTGTGTATACACAGTCAATAACATAAATATAACCTCTTGCTGATGGTACTTGTATGACATTTGTTCTGCAGTATTCTTCTGATGAGCCTTTTAAGGTTTTCAAGCAAGTTGCCCATGCGCAGGAGTTGGTCAAGAAGTTGAATGGAGACTTACCGAAGTCCGCTGGTGAGCAAGGGCACTGCATGGTACCTGTGCACCTTGGGTGTGATGTAGGTGTGTGTATCACATGACTGTCACATGACTTGCAGGGCTAGATACACCAGGGAAGAAAACATCAACCAAGAAACAAAGAATAAAAGTGAGTTTGGTAGTCAGGGTAAGTCTTTGAATTGTGGATTACGTAATTGACTGGTCATTTGTTCAGTTGGAGACTTTTTTGAAAGAAGTGTCAAGTTCCAAACACTTGAGAACTCACCCAGCCGTGGTGGACTTCCTGAAGCCGGATGGAACAGGTAAAGAATGGTGACTTCCTGTGGGTGTGTCTACATTGTACAGTGGGTGTGTCTACATTGTGCAGTGGGTGTGTCTACATTGAACAGTGGGCGTGTCTACATGGTGCTATGGGTGTGTCTACATTGAACAGTGGGCGTGTCTACATGGTGCTATGGGTGTGTCGGCATGGTGCAGTGGGTGTGTCTACATGATGCTGTGGGCATGTCTGCATGGTGCTATGGGTGTGTCTACATGGTGCTATGGGTGTGTCTGTGGTGCAGTGGGTGTGTTGGCATGATGCTGTGGGCATGTCGGCATGGTGCAGTGGGTGTGTCTACATGATGCTGTGGGCATGTCTGCATGGTGCTATGAGTGTGTCTACATGGTGCTATGGGTGTGTCTGTGGTGCAGTGGGTGTGTTGGCATGGTGCAGTGGGTGTGTCTACACAATCTTGTGGGTGTGTCTGCATGGTGCAATGGGTGTGTCTACATGATGCTGTGGGTGTGTCTGCATGGTGCAGCAGGTATGTCTACATTTGTATGCATATACGTACGTACACTGGTGCTCATGTATCTGTTTCTGATTTGTTGTGTAGGACCTCAACAAGGTGGTGGTACTGAACAGGTTTGTAGTCATGTGATTATCACATGTTGACACATGACTATCATGTGTCATGTACCCACACAGGTCCAAACAGATTGGGAACTGCTGGCCACCTTCTACTGTCCAGATAAACCCGACAACGTCCCGAACGCTCTTCACGGAGTGGCCGCATATGATTCACTAAATGGTATGCTGAACTTTGTGAATGGATATATGTATGTATTTGGATTGAATTTGGATGAATATTTGGTAATTGTGGGTAAATATGGGTGAATCGAATCAATTGATATCGTTCTCTCCTGCTAGTTGTAATGGAGACATCGAGTTCTCCTCACAATAGTTTGAGGAGATCCTACAGACGTAGCTTCTCATTGCGTCGCAGAACACTTCAAACTACAACGGAAATCCTTGAGATGCAAACAAGAATTATACGAGAAGGTGTGTATGTGTGTGTGTGTGTGTGTGTGTGTGTGTGTGTGTGTGTGTGTGTGTGTGTGTGTGCATATGTGTACATGTGTGTGTGAGAGAGAATGTGTATGCTGCTGCATATACGTACCTATGCCATGTTGGTCATACATATGTGGGTATCCACCTTTCAGATGGTGAGGATGTCCTCATATATCAGATGGATGGTCAGGAGAACAGAGTTATCGCTGGAACGTTTGACAAACTGGTGAAACAGCTTGCTGGGGAGGAGAAACCTGGTGTGTACTTTCGTATGTATGTACGTACACAGTATTATACGTATGTGGGTGTGATTGTTTGTGGAAGTATTCATTAGGTTGTGTGTGTGTGTGTGTGTGTGTGTGTGTGTGTGTGTCTGATGCTCATTCATTCTTCTGTAGACTCCTACTATGTGACTACATTCCTATATGGACTGCGTCATTTTGCCCGACCCATCGATGTTGCCTCCAAACTAATCAGAAGATATCCTTTCATCATTTGTTGAATTGCCTGTTGTTTTGTGTATTTTTTCATAATTTTGCCAAAGTTTATGCGATGCACCAAATCCAGCTTTTTTCCTTGACAACGCAGTACATTTCAAATACAGGTGTCTCCGAATGCTACAGAGGACGAACGAAGCTATGCAGCCAAGTGGAGGGAAATTATCCAACAGAGGTGTGTATCTTGTTAACTCATCAATTGAATTGTGTTATTTTATCAATTATGTTGTTTTGTTTGTTGATTTTGTGGTTGAGCAGCTGATAGTGCCTGTATGTATGTATGTATGTACATCCACACAGAATCCTTGATGTGTTGTTCCAGTGGATGCAGAGGTGTTGGCCCGA